>JAWNPL010000207.1:1912500-2125000 GCA_035047545.1 Drosophila paranaensis | reverse complement strand
TAGAACAGTCTTTGCTATAATAATGCCTCACATCATTCTAACAGCTTAAGCTGTTCTCTATATAGTCTTACGGCTGTCGAATAACTCTAAAAATCTCTGCATTCCTCGCACGCTTCCAGAGGCCAGAGGAAAGCTGCTAATGTCCACATGTAAATGACTTTTGAATGCGTTCGCTAATGGGCAGTTGGCCATAAGCATAAAAGGAGCAATTTCATTTAAGACCACATTAAACTCACCAGAAATTAATAAAGCGCCGGCCCACAGCGAAGGCAAATTAGACGCTGTGGGAGTTCCGTTCCAGGTGACCGGAGCTCCGTCCGTTCGTCCGTCCGTCCGTCCGTCCGTTCGACTCTATCGAAAGCAATTAAAATGCGTAATTAAATTGAATGCATTTAGGGATGTCGGCCGATCTCTCCGGGGTATTCAAAGCTGGGCCTCTGCTGCTTGGTTGGCCGTTGCTTGCATTTGATATTTTGACAGTTTGGCATTTGTTGTTGTTCGTGTCGCAATTGTTGTCGATCTGTGAATGCTTTCGGTGTCTCACTGCTCCAGTCCCAGCGGACTGTAGTTCGATGCCGAGTTTACAATTTATGTGATTAGTTTTTTTTTTTACGGTACTTTTGCATAAGCTTATATTCTCTCTCACTCTCTCTCTCTCTCTTACTATTTATATGGCACTTGAAAAATTATTGAAAGTATTGTCAAGTCAATATATATATATAAATTATTTAATGGCTTCATTCAAGGCATATGATCTGAAAGCATAGAAGTATGCAAATTATTAAATATATATATTAATATATTAACAAAATATTATATATAAATGCTATCTGAGCAATAGAAAATAGAAATTTAGATTGAAAATAGGCATAACAAGTAAGAAAACTCTAGTCGAGACCGCTCGACTAGAGATCCCCTGAACCCTGCGAAGAACCGCTATTGCAAGCATTATTTATTTCTTTTATGTACACATGCATATGTACGTCCATTGCAAGCAAAGCATGAAATACGGGACCTACAAATTTGAGGCGAAGGGGGCGTGGCATCCAAAATTTAACAAAAACCGAAATTGTGCAATGATCACATAACACTAAATGCAAAATTTGAAGACTCTAGCTATAAAGATGAATTATATATAATTAAATAACAGAGCATCGATTTCGTTTTTAATCGATAACATTAAAATTAAGACAGTTATCGATTTTTTTTAACAAACTCGATCTTTTCGTGCTATACAGGAACCTACATAAAAAATTTCAAGTCTCTAGCTCTTATAGGTTCTGAGAACGACGCGTTCATACATACGGACAGACGGACGGACGGACGGACGGACGGACGGACAGACGGACAGGGCTAAATCGACTCGGCTTGTCTCCCTGATCAAGAATATATATACTTTATGTCCTTCTCCCTGTTACATACATTTCAACAAAAACATTATACCCTGATTTTCCCATTTTCAATGGGTTCAGGGTATAAAAATATATAAAATTGCTAAAATGCAGCTTGAAATATTCATTTACTCTTCAACAGCTGCAATATCTGCTTTGAGAGCTGTCCGTCCGCCTATCTGTCCGTCCGGCTGTATGTGTAAACGCGATAATCTCGAAATATAGAAGAATTAATGCGAAATTTGATTGATGTAAATAGTTGTAAGCTCTTTTTGTTCAGGTATTTGAATGCCTTAGCTAGAGACAGCAGATCCTTCAGCAGATTTTAAGCTCGCTAAAAAATTAAATTACATCAGTGTTGGCAAATGCTTTAAATATTTGTTCAACAGGCTAACAAATCTGAAATAATCTATGATATCTCAGAGTAACTTCATGTCTGTTTCAGCTTTAGCTATACTAAATCTTAGGCAATATCCACAGCCATGTCAAGATTCCGTCAAGACGCGGTCGTCGGCGTTGATGGGCCACAAGTTGAGGCACTTAAGGGCCACTTAAGCGCTTGCGTTACCTGTGTCACGCCCACCGATCAGCGCCCGAGCAGTTGGCTCTTCACTAATCAACATTGTAAATTTGGCTTGGTGCGCAAAGTTTACGGCTACGGATAGAAGCTTTTGCTACGGCACGGCTGTGAGGATGCCAGGACTCGAGTGGCGCAGGTGAGGCCCGCTGGCAGTGCCAAGCGCTGAAATAACTATGTTGAAATCACTTAGCTTACAAAATGCAATAATATGTATAGCCTCGAAGTCGGCGCTGGCGTCGTCATCGAATGCAACAGCAACATTAGTAAATTTTACTGCTTTGTTGCGGCTCTTGTTGCAGTTGCTCTGTTCTCGTTGCTGCCGCCGCTGCTGCCAGGCCAGAGCCAAAGGGCAGATATATATGTGCATGGAAATGCAAAAACCAAAAGGAGCTCCTCAGCTGAGCACAATGCTTGCCCGACTATCAGCATAGCCTGCACCCAAGACTACAACAAGACTCTAAGCTGATACCCATTCCAATGGAACAGTGCCAACTAAAGCTAAGCTTTCATTTAGAAAACTATCAGAAGTGCTTTGAGCTGCCCTAAGCTCTGCTCGCGTGAGTATTACCCTGTAAGCTACTGCCTTCACAGGGTATGCAACAGAAGTAGCGGAAATACAAAGCCATAGTTAATGTAAAAGCCAAAGCGGATTGCTATTACTTGAGAGCGTTCTGTGCGCGTTTCAAGCTTCATTGAGCCCCCCATATTACGGCGGGCTCCAGATGAGGGGGGAGGAGCACACACACATACCACGACGACTTGTGTTTTGCGGCAAATAACGAATTGGCTACTTCAACTGTTAATTAAGCATTAGAAACAATGCTACCAGCTTATATGGCCATGTATCAATGACTTTCAATGCAGGCAAGACAAATGGATTGAATTTTGAATATGGATTGCATAGCCTAGGACTTGCTGATGGCTGAAAACCCAAGCTGAACTCAAACAGCTTCTATATTCTAGCTCTTTATATATTTATGCCTATATATATCTTATAACTATATATATGCTATGCCTATATTTATCTTTTACCTATATGTATCTTATGCCCATATATTTCCTTTTCTGTATTTAATGCCGATATATATCCTATATTTTATGCCTATATATATATAATCGTATAACTATATATATCCCATGCCTACTTATATCCTTTTCCTATTTTTTATGCCTATATATGTATATCCTATACCTATATATATCTTATACCTCTATAAATCCTATGCCTATTTACATACTTTTCCAATATTTTATGCCTATATATAATTAATGCCTATATGTATATATCCTGTATATCCTATAACTATATATATCCCATGCCTATTTATATCCTTATATATATATATATATATATATATATATATATATATATATATTCGTATAACTATATGTATCCCATGCCTATTTATATCCTTTTCCTATACTTTGCTACATCCTTTTCCTATATCCTATGCCTATACCCAATTCAATGCAGAGCATCTGGCTGTCGACTTGGCCGCAGCACTCGACAGCTGCTAGAGGAATGCCATGTGGCATTCTCTATCTCTCTCTCTCTCTCTCTCTCTCCCTCTCCATCTATATATATATATATTTTTTTTTGGCCCCAAGTTGACCCACGGTTGTAATAATGCCTGTAAAGTGCGCTGTTGTACGTAACACGGTTGGTGTCTTCTGCCGTTTTGCTCGTGTGTGTGTAAAAAAGTCAAATGCGCTTATAACACTACAAATGCATGGGCCGATGGCAGTTGGATTGCTAGTTAGATACTACTATAATATATATATATATATACATATATCTGAGTCGTGTGAGTCGTACTGGCTGGCGACTAATTGGTTTATTTATGGCCGGCCTTTATGCTGGAGCTGTTGGAGCCAAAAGTCGCATCGCTGTCAGCGGCTGCCAGTGACCTATGTCAGCTTTTGGGCCACAATTGCGGCTGGCAAGCTAATTAGAAGATAGTGTGCTTGGCACATATGCACTGAAACCGGCCAATATTTGCCAACAACACGAGTCAACAATCAATTATGTTGTCTGGCCGACTCCCTTTGGCCCAGGCCAGGCCAGGCCAGGCCAGCCCAGCTCAGTCCAGCTCAGTCCCGTTCACAAATTCTTTCAGCAGCAGCAGCGGCAGCATCAACAATTGATTAGTTATTTAAAAACTCCATTTGAACATGCTCATTTGAATGGCGCGAGCGCGGCACGCGGGGCGGACTGGCTAACTCATTTCTCATTTTCCCATTAACTTGGACAAATACCGTGTCATCATCAAACAAGCCATGGCCAAAGCCGCTGCCGTAGCTCAAAATATATTTAGTCGAAAAAAAAGCTAAAAAAAAAATATATATATATATATATACATGCCAGCAGCAGCCGGAGAAAATTTCACTCAACTTAGCTACATTTTGTAGCGCGGAAATTAATTTTCGTTTCAAGGAGACGATGGCTCCGGCCCCACTCGCCGCCTTCGGTCAGCTGCAAAAGGGTTTTCATATTGTTGTTCCCCAGCTGGACAGATCGCTGTGCCGTTGATGGATGCAATTAGCGTTCCCTGTTTGCCTCTTGCCGGCCGGAGAGCGCCAGTAGCAGGCAGCATTTTCGGTGCCTGCCAAGCGCCCATAAAGCGGCCGACCAACGACAATGACCTGTGCAGGCGCGCAACGGCAGCAATTGTGGCGCGGCTTATTAGCCAGACGCCAATTACCAAACATCGAGAATGCATGCCAATGGCCGGCCGAACACATGATTTCGCTCGGCTCGTAAAACCGGCAACTGATAACAAATTTTGCTGATTCAAGCAGCGAAACTAACTGGAAAGGCAACGCACAATACGCTGCTTAAATGGGAGTTTTTTTTTTATAGGACTGCCTTTGATTTTTTGAGAATTGCATAGAGAGATGATAGCAGAAATTAACTGGGAAGCAGCCCATCTTGAAACTCATATTATACAGTTTAAAATTACATAAACTAACATTGATCAATAGACAAAGGGAGTCTTATTATAGGACTGCCTTTGATTTTTGAGAATCGCAGAGAGAGGTGCTCGAGGAAAATAGTTGGGATGCAGCTCATATTATGCTACTTAAAAATACTTAAACTAACATTGGGCAATAGCTAATTGGAGTTTCAATATAAGACTGCCTTTGGTTTTTGAGAAACGCATAGAGAGGTGCTTGAGGAACTGAACTTGATAGCAACTCATCTTACAATTTATATTATGCTGTTTAAAAATACTTAAACTAATATTAATAATGAAAAGTCGATGGCAGTTTTATTAAAAGGATTGATATTTGAGAATTGCGTAGAAAGGTGTTAATAGAAATTAGATAAAAATCAAATCATAATATTTAAAATACTAAAACTAACATGGCCAAATAGTCAATGGAAGATTTATGAATAGGACTGCGGGTTATTTCTGAGAATTGTATAGAGAGGTGCTAAATGAAATTAACTGGGAAGCAGCTCATCTTGAAACTAATGTTATGCTGTTTAAGAATACCTTAGCTAGCATTGGTCAATAGCCAATGGGAGTTTCACTATGGGACTGCTTTTGAATTTTGAGAATTGCATAGAGAGGCGCTAGAAGAAAGGCTGTGCATATGCCAGAGTCTTTTCATAAAATTGTAGCTCTGATGCATCATTACTGATTAATCAGACTTAACAAACATATATCCTAGTATCGATTATAACATACCTAAATATATCTCTATAAGTCCGCGTTCCTCTAAATGCTGAGAATTTGCAAATATATTCTCATACAATCATACCCTGTTAATATATTTGTCAAGCATGCTCAATAGTTGATTACTATTTGCTTTTATTTGTGATTTGTTAGCTAGTCAGGCCCTAAGTGCGGCCCATGGCAGCAGCGGCAACGGGAGGCTGCGAACGGGAGGCGGCAGCAAACAGCTTTAGACACTTTAACACATTCCACTGGGAATCCACACACAGGGATACCAAAGGCTGCACCAAAACACAGCACACACAGAGGGAGACAGAGCGAGAGAGAGAGAGAGAGTGAGAGAGAGTGAGAGAGAAGAAGGCACAGGAGGCAACCAGTCAACAGGCTGGGATAAGCATTTAGACGACTTTTGAGACCGGTTTTCGGCGCTATGAAGTCACCAGCACCATGAGCACTAACTAGAACTTGCGGCCGAAAAGTCCAAGCTGCAGCTGGAGCAGCAGCCCAGGCTGAGGCGAGATGTGAGGGGGCAGCCAACAAGCTCTTCAATCCACATTGACAAGCATCAAACAGCAATGGCAGAGCCAGCCTGGCCAAGGGCGGAGCAGCTAAGGAAAATCAGAAGAAGAATAAAAGAAGGTAGAAGCAAAGCAGTGCGAAAGCTGGCCTTGGCCAGCTCCATTCAGCTATGTTGCGCCCTAATAGGCTAATTCGTTAATGGAGAGAGACAACATATTTGTTGGCTAATCATTGCTTAAGTTAGTATCATCGCTAGCAGACACATATATTGTGGCGACTGCTAGCCGCAGGGCAACAACCTGGTCAATATGGCCAAGCAAGAAGAGGAGCCTGCAGCTGTTGCTGCTGGTCAACTGACATCCTTGACATCGTCGTTCAAGTGACAGCTTCAAAATTGCAAGCAAACACAGTTGGGGGAATGGGGAGCTGCAGGATGGGGGGATGGTTGCCCAACAACGAACCACATTCACTCAACTTTCACACACACCGAGAGAGAGAGAGAGAGAGAGAGAGAGACAGACGGTGGATAATGTATTTGGGATGAAACCAGGCAACAAAATACATTTTATAGCGGATATTTGGTAACAAGAACCAAGGCAACGCCGAAGCCTAAGTCAAGTCCAAAGTCAGAGATTCCGTTTTGTGCGCATCAGCCCGGCCCCGGCCCCGGCTCCAGCTCTGGCCCTTGCTCGTGCCATATGTGCTCACGTATGTCACATGATTACCCAGCCAACCAACAATGGCTTTGACTTTGAGTGACGGTCATTCCGCAAAAAAACAAAAAAAAAGGAAGACGGAAAACAAAACCAACAAAAAAAGGAAATTATCAGCAACGTTAACGCCTCGGCCTCTATGCCAGGGATTTCGGATTGGAGCTGGACGTTAAAGCGGCTTTCACTTTGAATCAGTTCTCTGACAGCTACCTAACATTCGGTCATAGGAGTCGCACGTACCCCGCCACTCCCCCATTTCCCCACACACACACACACACATGCAAAGTGGGCGGCAGCAGGAAAATGACAAAAAAAATATCCTAAATCTACCTAGGTACGTGTGCGACTGAACTTGTGCCAGGAAAAAAAGGAAAATAAACTGGATTTGGGTTTCAGAATAGTTCAAATATTGTCAGCTGCCACTGGCGCTGCCAATTAAAGAGGGGATAAGCCACTAACGTGCAGTTTTCAATAATTGAGTTCCACTCAAATCAGAGCTAGTTCATCGAGCTATATATTCCATAACAGCTAGCCGAACTTATTTATGTATGAGTTCCAGCTTAACCTCTCCACATATGAGATAAAATTATAAAAAAATTCAAATATTAAAATATATTTGAAATAATATTTAAAATAATAATTATCTTCCTCGTATAAATTCTTATTATTATTTTAAATATTATTTCAAATATATTATTATTTTAATTTTTATTATTTTATAATATATATTATAATATATTATAATATAATATAATATATTTCATATTATTTATTATATTTTTTTTTTTGGTTTTGGGCTATGTCCGTCCGTTCATCAGTCCCCAATCCTTTTCTCTATTATTGAGACTAGAGACTTAAAATTAAAAAAATTTACTTATTTTTATCTATCATCTTAGGATGTGTTCGGATTTTCCAAATATGCCAACTAAGGGCGTGGCAAATCAGTAAATACTATATCTGGTATAGCAGAAACGCCCTCAATACAGACTTAATCTAGAGACTCGCGTTGATAAGCCAAGAGCAAGAATATATAGTCGATATATATTAGTCCATTGAAGTCGTAGGAGATCGTGTAAAGCTGTAGCTTCCAAAGGGGTAGGAAATCGGGTAAAGCTATAACTTCTAAAGTTTTCGAGAGATGGAAGCCCAAAATTTGGCATGTTAATTACTGTTACGATCCTCTACAAACTTAAACTATATAATGCATGGCAAATTGGAAAAATCCTTTATATAGTTTATTATGCTCATATACAAAAATACAATATATATTATATTTATATACATGTCGATCTACTGTGACTTGATATAGTATAACTATTTCATATATATTTAAGGAATATTTTACAAATCTCTGGCTTCAGGCTGCACTGGCACAGAAATCTGCAATCTATGAAAGCATAAGAGCCAAAGCCAAGTCGGCGGAATAGGGAAATATTTCTATTTTTAAAGCTTCAGCTAATTGCGTTAGGCTAGTGCTAGAGCCAATTGCAAAGAAGACAAATGCTGCTAGAGTCAGGGGAACCGAGCGAAACAAAACGCATTGGCTCTTGACCTGGGCTCTAAAAACAGAATCCGACGAGTGCGACGCCTACGCGCGGAAATCAAACAACAATGGATGGGGAGCAGATGCAGTCGGTGCAGTGGGAGCCTAAACGGAATGCAGTTAGGGCATTCACTGGCTGACAGTTATTATTTTATGACGACACTTGCAGCCAACCAACCAGACAGACAGACAGACAGACAAAGGGACGGACGCACGGACGTAGAGTCAGCCAGCTGTCGCCATGTTCATGTCGTCTGCCGCTTGCCGCAAAGTTTGCCCAAAAATTGTTATTCAAGTTTTGTTTGAGAATCTGCCACGCGGATGCATCGTCGCGTCGCATCGCACCGTCGCACCGTCGACTGTCAAACTGATAAGCGACAAACTTGTTGTCCGTCCATCTTTATAAAGAATATAAAAAAACGTACACAAAATATGCGTTTGTGTTTAACAAACGGATTTGTCAATTTGTCAGCTTCAAGTTGTATTCCGCTATTGTTGTGGATTATTGGCTTAAAGGAGAGCTGTGCTGAATACAGTAATATACATATATATTTATTTATTTCTGATTATATATGGAAATTGCGGGGCAGTAATATCAAAGATATTGCGTATATATGATTAGTTCGAGGTGTGAATACTTGAATATAGTGATCAGGCAGAACAAACTAATAATAGCAATCGCCTTTCTATGCAATTCTCATAGAACTCATGCTCATTTGCCAATCAATATCCTTTCTATGCAATTCTCTTTATATTCATACTCATTTGCCAGAACTAATAATATCAATATCCTTTCTATGCAATTCTCATTATATTCATACCCATTTGCTAGAACTTATAGTATCTATCGCCTTCCTATGCAATGCTCATTATATTCATACCCATTTGCTAGAACTAATAGTATCCATCGGTTTCCTATGCAATTCTCATAGAACTCATCCTAATTTACCAGAACTAATAATATCAATATCCTTTTTATGCAATTCTCATTATATCCATACCCACTTGCTAGAACTTGTAGTATCTATCGCCTTCCTATTCCAACACTCTTTGCCTAGGCTCATCTGCCTTACTTACTGTGAAAAGAGATTCAGGTAAATCAGCTTAGACTAAGACTGTATTCAGCAGCCTGTCAAAGTTTCAGTTAAGACAACCCAACGAACATATAAATAGTATGCCAACTGCATCTCATATCAATTGAATATATTCCTGACCTATTGGAGCATGAACTGAATTTAAGGATATACTTCAATTTTATTTAGTTTATTGTAATATATTTATGTATTTCCGTAGTTTACACAATCAATCTATAATAATCTCTCTATCATTTGTTACTATTACTATTATTTACGTATGATCTATCATAATGTTATATTTATCTATTATTCTATATTGTTGTTATATATTATGTATAATCAATTTAGGTATTTACTTAGTATATACATATGTATTCAATCATTAATAATTACCCTCATCTAGTTATGCACAATCTTTCATAATCTCTGTAATCTATTTACTTATGCTGCACGTCTTCTGCTTAGCACTCAATCGCTTGCCTTTCATACAACTACGTTTTACAGTTAACTTTGGGCTATTGCATTGGCATTGCGCTTTGCGCTCCTCGCTCACCTCGCTCTGCTCGCTCTCGCTAACAGTTCACAGACTGCATTTCTGTCTCTCTATCCTCTTCCATTTAATTCTAAATTTTTTATTCATGCTCTGCGCGCGTTCTTTCTTTCATTCAGCCCAGAGTGTCCGTTCGTCTTCACCCACACTCGGCTAATCTAGTTCTTTTTGTTTTTTGTTTCTCTCAGCTCCGTTCATTTACTTTGTTGCGCTATGTCGCTATGTCCAGCGACTGTTTATAATAAATAAATAAATAATTTTTTTACTTACATTGGCATTTTCGTATGCTGCTGGCGGCGATTCTCAGTTGCGAGAGGCGATCAAACAGCATTTGCAAATTAGCTGCACCGTCGGCAAGGCAAAAAATTCAATTAACTCGAAACTAGTTTGGCACATAAACAAAAATCGGGGAAAAAAAGGAACGAAAACGGCAAGAGCATAAAAATATAGCCACGGATGGCGGGGCGAGTGTGGGGCGGAGGGGGGAGAATGCAGATGGTACACAGACACACACACGCACACGTTGCAGAGAGAGAGAGGGCTGGACGGGGTAGAGCACAAAATTAAAATATAATATTTCACTTTATGCTAAGATGAAGCCGAAAGGCAACGCAACGTAACGCAATGCAATGCAAAACTGAAGAGAACGTTCGAAGTGTATTGGCGCTGCTGTCGCACGAAGATCGCGCCGATAGCGAAGCAGGCTCTGGCCCTACATAGATCTGGCCACGAGCAACAGCAACAACAACGACAGGCGAACACACCGAAGTACGACTATGAATACGACAGCGACAGCGACTGCGAATGCGATTTGCGAGTTTGATTGCGTTTTCCGATTAGTGTACGGCGACTGTGTTATGGCACGTCCTCACGCGAGCAGCACACAAGTCCAACTGACTCCAAAGAGGACGCCAGCAAGCAGTAGCAGCGCAGCAGCAGCAGCAACAGCATGCAATTCGTTTGCGTCTGTGTGAGTGACCAAGCTTACTTCTGCCTGCCTGCCTGCCTGCCTGTGTGTGTGTGTGTGTGTGTGTGCATGTGTGTACGAACAGAGTGCAAAAGGAACAAGAACAAGCAAACTAAAGCTAAAGCTGAAGCTAGCAAACAAACGAACAAACAACATTAACGAGCTTGAAGAGAAGCCATCTACTGAGCCAACTAGTCAGCTAGTGACGCGCGCGCGCTGCTCTCCTCGGCAAACAAAATGTGACAGACACGAGCAACAGAGAGAGGGAGAGAGAGAGATAGCGAGCGAGAGGCAAAGAAATGGCAAAGAGCGGGAAGTGGGCGGCGTATTACGTATACGTTTAACGCCGCCAAAATGCAACACAACGCAAAAGTTAAACCGGCATTTTGTTAGGCGCACATTTGAGCCGCTGCAAGCGCACAGGAGTGGCTCAGCGCGCTGCGGGTAAAAGCGGAAATATTCTAAAAGAAGAGAAACTTGAACTGAAAATAAATTCAAAATCAAATTTAATTAATAAAATTAAACTGTAATTTATTAAAATATATTTCATATTTATATTCTTTAATATTTGTATCGATATATATAAATTTTTTATGTAATTATATTTTAGTATATGTACTTGTTTAAAGCTAATATTTTAGACTCTCTGCAAAAAACAACCTTAATTATAAATATAATCTTAGTACTGATTTCGTTAAGATCTTACGACTGTATAAGCAACCCAAAATTTCTTTTCCGACTATATCACAATTTCACTGCTTTTAATATCCATTATTTATACATTCACGTTAAGCATACGCCTTGACGTTTTGAGCACCCGCACTGTGCTTGAAACGGCCCTGGACTTTAGGCATGCTCACGTTGCGCTTGAGCCTGGCGGCGAGGCAGGGGCTGTGCTAACGTTACGTTACAACAACCCCACTAAATGTAACGTCTGTGCACCGAAGAGTGTAAGACAGAGCGAGAAGGCGAGCATGTGGGTGTGAGTGTATGTGTGTGTGTGTATTGCAGCTGGCAACGCTTCCTACTTTATTACTGGTTTTCAACTTCATAAAATATGTTAAGCGACGCCGTCGCCGTCGTCGTTGGCGTCGGTCTCATTGCTGATGTCGCCTGCTTGATTTACTTAATGCAGAAAGCGCAGCAAGCAGTGCGTAGCTCTCCCTCTCTCACTCTCTCAATCTCTCCCTCTCTCACTCTCACTCTCACTCTCTCTCTCTCTCTCTCTCTCTCTCTCTCTAAATTCGCTGCCAGCTGTTTGTGAAATTTTCGCGCCTTTTGTTGTTTCCCGTGGATTCACCGGCTTTAGACTATAGTTGCTGTTGCTCTCTCTTTCTCTTACTCTTTCTCCTTCTCTATCTATCTCTCTCTCTCTCTCTCCCTCACACACACACAGCTGTTTTCAGCCTGTTCGCTCAACTTTCTTCAAATACGCAACAGTCTCTAGGGTATAGTATGCTAATTAGCTTCTGATCAAGCTTAATGGATGCAAAAGGAAGAAGGACAAAAACAAAGCCCCCAAATAATGTATAAATAAATGCCTGCTTATCATATATTTCATTTACAGTTAAATTGCGAATAATTCAATAAGTCATTGTAAAACTGTGTATACATACATATATAGAATATAGAAGAATATAAATTTATACAATATATAATCGAAATAATAATAATAATAATAATAAGAATAATAATAATTATAATAATAATAATAATAATAATAATAATATTAATACTAATAACGATAATAATAATAATAATAATAATAATAATATTAATACTAATAACGATAATAATAGTTATAATAATAATAATAATAATAATAAAATTAATTAAAATAATAATAATAATAATAATAATAATAATAATAATAATAATAATAATAATAATAATAATAATAATAATATCTAATACTAATACTAATACTAATACTAATAATAATAATAGTAATAATAGTACTAATAATAATAATACTAAAAATATTAATAATAAAGAATAATAATAATAATAATACTAAAGATAATAATAATAAAGAATAATAACAATAATAATAATAATAATAATAATAATAATAATAAAGACGAATAATAATAATAATACTAATAATAATTCAAATAAATCCTTAACAACAATAAATGACATTTAATTTGTTTTTATTTTGGAGTTTGACCAACTTTTATTATCTCACGAGATGATGAACTTTTGGTTTTGACTCCAGCAAGTTGCCCAAAGACGTTGCGACGCTCAAAGTTCCCCAGTTGTAGTTGCAGTTGTTGTTGTTCTAGTTGTTGTTGTTGTTGTTGTTCTAGTTGTAGTTTATTGCAATTTCTTATTAATAAGCGCCTTTTATGTGGAGCTGGGCCGTTGCCAGTTGCCAGTTGCTGGTCTCGTTCGTCGGCAGTCGGGAGCCGGGAGCTGACAGCGGGCGTCAGAGCCGTCCCATGGGCGACATTAACGTTAATAATAATAAAATGTGTAATTGCATAGAACGAGACTGCGCAGCATGTCCAACTCCCGAGATAGATCCAGTCTGCAACAGCTCTCTCCCTCTCTCTCTCTCTCTCTCTCTCTCTCTCTGTGCCCGGCCTCGCCAAGCCGACAGGCTCCGTGTCGTTGGCTCCAGTCAGCCGCCCCCCACCCCAAGTCCCTGCTACACTCCTGCAGTCAGCATACCAAAAGGTGTAAATCATTTTCTAATCGCAGCAAGCAGATCACATGCACGCACTCCAACACACACACACACAGAGTGAGAGAGACAGAGAGGGGGGGGGGGGGGTGGGGGGCGTTGGGACTTTTGTTTGTAGCATTCGCATTCGGCTTTTGGCATTGCATTGACTCTTCGCAACGCTCAAAAAGACAATGTGAATCGCAGCCAATCAATGCAGGCACAGCAATAGAGCAGCATTGGTCACGTCCTCGTCCACAGCTTCTTGACCCACCTCCCCCCACTCACACACAGCCGCCGCATGCCCTCAGCACCACGCGCTCTTTCAGCGGATGCGAAGCACTTGCCATATTGTCTATTCCAAATGGATTTAGTTGCCTGTGGCCTGCGAAGCAGTTTGCGGTTGCGCGAGGTGGGCTTAAGAAGTTGTATATATATATATATATATATATGCAGATATATATAAATACTAATATATATACATGATCTACAGAGTGAAAGAGAATATATATATATATATTCATATAAGAAGAACGAGTTTCGAGCAGCTCAACTGTCTAACTTCGCCTTTCTATGCGATTCTCAGAACGAGTTCACATGTCACATTCATAGCCAACAACTATATTATGGCTGCTATTATCTCTTCATCTATAGGGTGTCCCAAAAATCACGCAAAAGTTTAATTTTGCGCCATTTGAGCAGTTGAGAGTTGTCAACCTAAAAAAAAAAGAAAAAGAACAGCTGACAGTCCAGGGTTCTGGTATACTATATAAATCAATAAACAAAATTATAATTTTGAAATATAAATCAGTGTTTTCTAACAAAATTACTTCTTGCGTGAATTTTGGGACACCCTATATATAAAGATGTATAACAGCTCTCAGTTTGCCTTAGCTTTCGAGCGACCCTCGCTTAGTTTGTGGCAGCTTAATGTAATTGTTCATGTTGCCAATGAACTAACTTTCGATACGACAAGTCCATTGCTCTTCAGCTTACAAATTCAATTCACTTCAGTGAAATCCACGAAAACTATATGCAGCTAGTGAAGCCGTAAAAAGGAGCAAAGGATAGACGAATGCGACCAACAGTCCTGCCACATAAAAAGCGGACAACGGTACTTGCATAAGTTGTATTAAGAAATGGAAAAAAGTTTGGAGAAACTTTTAAGCTTTCTTGCCTTAATGACGCTGCGTCTTAATTTGCGCATTATCCTTGTAATCTTAATTAAGCTGTCTATCAGCCGCATCCCTCCGGCCCTTGTCCTTGGCCTTGCCGCCGCTGTAGCCGCCGCTCTAGCCGCAGTTTTCCTCGCTTATTGTTGTTGTGCGTTTCACACAAGTGCAATTTTTTCATAGCCATTACACACTGTGCTCGACATCCGTTCCGTTTCCGCATCCGTTGGCACTCACGCCGCCACCGCAGTCGCCGTTGTTGCATATCGCGCATACGCCCCGTCGGCCGACGCGAGAAAACAACGAAATGAAGTGAACACTGAAACTTCCTTGAGCTGCTGAGCAGCTGAGCAGCTGAGCTGCTGAGCTGTAGCTATAGCAGCAGCGGCAGCCAATGTAGCTTGCCATGGTCCATAATACCCTTTAGAAAGTTTAATGAAAATAATAAATGAAACATAAAGAACTAGCTACCATGCACTAGGTATTAGACATAAAACATAAGGCATAAAACATAAGTTATAAGACAGACAGACATAAATCAGATGGCGAAAAGTAGAAAGCATAAAACCCATTAGTCATTAGTCATTGGGCATTAGGCATTAGGCATTGGGCATTGGGCATTGGCCATTGGGCATTGGGCATTGGGCATTGGGCATTGGGCATTAGGCATTAGGCATTAGGCATTAGGCATTAGGCATTAGGCATTAGGCATTAGGCATTAGGCATTAGGCATTAGGCATTAGGCATTAGGCATTAGGCATTAGGCATTAGGCATTAGACATTAGGCATTAGGCATTAGGCATTAGGCATTAGGCATTAGGCATTAGGCATTAGGCATTAGGCATTAGGCATTAGGCATTAGGCATTAGGCATTAGGCATTAGGCATTAGGCATTAGGCATTAGGCATTAGGCATTAGACATTAGGCATTAGGCATTAGGCATTAGGCATTAGGCATTAGGCATTAGGCATTAGGCATTAGGCATTAGGCATTAGGCATTAGGCATTAGGCATTAGGCATTAGGCATTAGGCATTAGGCATTAGGCATTAGGCATTAGGCATAAGCCATAAGCCATAATGTATTAGGCATTAGGCATAAGGCATAACTTAATTTGTCGGCCTGATGGTATGCCTTACTGCCAAATCTTATCAGAGGTTGAAAGCATTAACTTTCGATTTATACACGATCATTCAGTTAATATTATATATTTATACGTGTATATTTTTGTAGGCAAATAAAATACTAATATCAATAGATGTGGATTTGATATTCAAAAATAAAATATGTGACTAAAGCTGGGCATCTCAATAGTCAACATAGCTCTTAACTCTAGCTAAAAGGGTATATTAGCTTTTCAAAAGAATGCTACTAAGTCCAGAAACTTGTCATACAACAGGCTGGCATGAAGACCGAAACAAATTATGTTAAATATTTTAAGTACAGCTGCTGCGTGTCTGAGTACTCGACAGTCGGTCATGCCCGATAGCAATAATCCAAGTTTTTATTTGTTGTGCTCAGCCTCAGACACGGAACTGGAAACAGCAAAGCGAACCCAAACCCAAACCCAAACCCAAACCAGAGTCAAACGTAATTATTTCAATTAACTTTGCTAAATTTATTTATGCATGCGTGTGTCTGTGTGGGCGTGGGCGTGGGGGAGGAGGTTGTGTGCGCATTGTTGACATGCGACCGCCACCGCCCCCTCCTCCTCCCCCCCCTCTCAACATCCTTTCATTGTCGTCGCTTGCAGGCGCAATCGCTCCATTGGTTTTTGTGTGTTTGCACTGTCAATGCTCTTAGCTTGAAATTTGGGTTTATTTGTTTTACGTTTTCTTTTTTTTTTTTTTTTTTTTGTCTCGCAGGACTCGCGCAGAGAGATCAGGTCCTGGGGCAGCCGGACTGTCGCGGCACTAGCTAAATAAGCCGCCATTCATGCGCATATTAACAAATAAACTATGCGGCGACTTCGGCTTTCATTCATTTCCAGGCATGCGAATGCGACAGCAGCAAGGACGAGGCGAGGACTCCGAGTGGAAGTCATGGAGTAGGCCTGAATGGCTCACTGCGGCGAGTGAGTACTACTACTATGCGACTTACAACTGCAATTACAACTACAACCGAAGCCCGCCCCTCCACACAGCCCCTCCTCCACCTGCTGGAACTGAAGGGGTTGCAGATGGCGGCCTTTGACTGGGGCTGCCGTACAATGAGCCAGCAGCGATGTTAACTGAAAAATGCTTTTCACTTCGCCTGTTGACGGGAAGTTGGGTTAGCATTTGTGTGTGTTTGGCTTTTGGGGCTGACTGGCGCGGCCTGCCGGTGGTTAGTAACTGTTCATGCTGTCCCCCCTTGCCCCTTTTCGTGGGAGCATAGTGCACTGAACTTGCCGCCAACTAAATACGCTCTACGGAACTTCCTTAATTGGCACAGCATATACGGCCGTAATCATTGGACGACAAAAAAAAAACAAAAAAGGATTTATTATTTATTAGTTTGGGTGGTGCACGTAATATATAGATAGAATATATAGTATCCATTAAGATGTATATACATATAGAAATATGTATGTCGGCTTGTAGATTGGTTTTGGTATTTTCTGGTATTTTTTAGAGAAACTAATATGCTCTACGGAGCTTCCTTAATTGGATATACTATTATTTAGTATATAGAAACTATGAAGATATATATATATATATATATATATATATACATATATATATATATATATATATATATATATATATATATATATATATATATATATATATATATATATTGATATAGAAATATATATATATTGATATATATGCATGTTGGTTTTTTTGGTATTTTCTGTTTTTTTTTTTTTTTTGGGTATAATGCATATACGGCCGTAATCATTGGACGGCATTGTGTGGTGCACGTAAAATATAGATAGAATATATAGTATCCATTAAGATGTATATATATATATATATAGAAATATGTATGGTTTTGGTATTTTCTGGTATTTTTTAGAGAAACTAACATGCTCTACGGAGCTTCCTGAATTCGAATATACTATTATTTAGTGGAAACTATGAAGATATATATATTTATATAAAAAGATATATGCAGGTCGGTTTTTTGGTATTTTCTGGTATTTTTTTTAGAGAAACTAACATGCTCTACGGAGCTTTCTTAATTGGAATATACTATTATTTAGTATGTAGAAACTATGAAGATATATATATTTATAAAAATAGATATATGCATGTTGTTTTTTTTTTTGGTATTTTCTGGTATTTTTTGGGTATAAAGCATACAAAACAAGTTGATTATTTATTGGTTATTTTTATTGGTGCGCGTAAGTATATAGAATCCATTAAGATATATAGAGATATGTAAATGTATGTCGGTTAAATGTAGTGGCTTGTAAATTGGTTTTTTGGTATTATTTTCTGGTATTTTTTTGGTATTTTTGGAATATATAGTCAAAGCAAGTGCAGAATACGCATTATAATTAGTCAGAAAAAAAAAGAAAATATTTTTGTATCGATTTTTGGATATCGTAATATCGTTTGCTCGAAGTTCACATTCTCCTAGTCATGCATGTGGTCGTGGGGCCGTCGTGGGGGTTGGTTGGATTCTCAGGGCAGATATCGCCCGTGATCGAATTGCCATTTGTCCTTGTTGCTGGCGTAGCCGTGGTCGGGCAGCACTTTGGGCGTGCGGTACAAGCTCTTCGAGTAGTTCAAGTAGTCCTGCCAAGGCAAATTGCCAATATCAAACTTATATATAATATATTTACTATATATATATACAAGTTAGTCTCACCTTTTCGCTCTTGCGCTGACGCGACAAGTTGTGCAGATCGACGCCTTGGGCATCCGCCGGCTTCACCTGCAGCACGGCTGAAGTGTTGGAGCCGTTCGCCGGCTTCGAGTGAGACTTCAGCTTCAACTTGAGATCAATGGCGGGCGGCGGCTCGTGCCGTATGCGCTGCTCGATTTCGTAGAGCTCTTGCTATAGAAATATACAAATTGTCAATAGATATCAAAGAGATAGAGAGAGAGAGAGAGAGAGAGAGAGAGAGAGAGAGAGAGAGAGAGAGAGAGAGAGAGAGAGAGAGAGAGAGAGAGCCGTAGCCAGCTGATTACCCTGTTCTTATAGACCATGCAGCAGGCGCGGAGCGTAAAATAGTAAATGATCTCAACGCCGGAGAGCAGCGAGAAGCCCAGAAACAAACTGGCAATGCCGCCGAAGGAGACCAGCAGATCGACCCAGCCGAAGAGCACCTCGCGCTTGTAGCGTATAATGGGCCACGTGAGGAACTCGACCAGCACGCCGGAGGCCTCGGCGCGATCCATGCTGGGGATTGGGAGTGGTAGTGTCGTTAAAGTAGGATAAATATTAAGAGAAAGAGAAGTGAAGAGCTCACAATTTCATAAGTTTGTCTATGTTGAAGACCGTCTTGGAGCAGCTCAGCTCGCACTGCAGGCAGTCCTTGATGTTGGTTATGTTCAGCTTGTACTCGTGCAGGCACGCAAAGTCCTTGACCGCACACATGGGCACATTAGCTAGAGAGAGACAGAGAGAGAGAGAGAGAGATTGATGGAAGTCTATGGAAATTTGTGCGACTCACTTATGGGCTTGTAGAAGGAGGGATTGCACTTGCAGAGCTTGATGGCCTTGGTCATGCGGCACTGCTTCATGCAGGACGAGAAGGTGTAGGCGTCCGGAAAGTAGTTGAGCTTCACCTCGTCGCTGAAGATGCACTTGCGCTGCCCGATCGACAGCTGGCGGGCATCGTCGGTGGTGTAGGTGTTCTTCTTGGATATGCGCACCTCCACCAGCTGATCGTCCGTCCAGTCGATCTGGGCATTGAAATCCGACCCAAAGTACTCCTCGTTCGAGAAAATGAATATCTGCAAGGCCAGAGCGAACAATGCGAATCGATTGAGACCGGACGTCTGCCAAAAAGGCGAACTCACCCGCGAAGTGCTGTTGGGCAGGAAGAAGAGGGCCCACTTCTTGTCCGTCTCGTAGAGGTCGTGAGGCGGGCCAGTCTTGGTGCTGAAATAGAGAGTAGAGATGTCGAGAGGAGAGGCGTGATTTCAGTGAGTGACTCACTCCTCGGTGGCCGTGGACATGAAGCGACTGTTGAAGGCGTAGCAGAAGCCGTGCTCCGTGTAAATCGGATGGAAGTGATCGCAGCAGACAATGTCCTCGTCCCGATACTTGCAGGATATCAGCGTGCTCTCGCACGGAATCTGCGCCCGGAAGGCCCACTCGCGCAAGCTGTGCTCCGCCAGCAGCTCCGGCGGTATGCCGTTCGCCAGCATTTCCGCTTCCCGGACATTGTCGAAGTTGAGCGAGGTGAGCTGATCCAAGAAGGGCGTGAACTGCTGCGCCTTCTCCGCATCGTAGTTGCTGGAGAGAGTACGGAATGAAAGCTTAGATTATATCTGAGATGATTTCCCGTACTTACGCCAGTGACTTGTAGACCTCTTCATAGGATTTCTCGTGGTTGAAGGCCGTCTCCGGGCAGACCACCGTGGTGGGAAAGACCACGTTCTGGTTGTGAAAGTCGGTGTCGAGGCCGGTGATGGTGGGATTGGTTTGGAACTTCTCCCAGAGGCTCATGATGATGACCAGGGCGGTGACAGCGCCGATCGAGGTGAAGCAGAACCACATGAACTTCTCGCCGATGGGCCGGCCCGTCTCCGCAATGTAGCGCACGCCGTGCAGCGTTGAGTTCTGGAAAAACTCCTTCGTTTGGTAAATGAGGCTGCGACGAAAGATGACCAGGGTCTCGACCAGCCGCTGCCGCGTGCTCATCACAGCCGTGTGCTCCGCTCTCTCATACGGCATTTTCGTTTCAGGAACATAGCTCGAGCGCCAGACCCTGCAGCGTGCCACGCTACGTTTGCAACTAATCGACCGGGCGCCCGGACAGTCGCTTTTGAGCGGCTCTGTTGTGGCCACTTTTCTCCGGCCATTGTCGCAGCTAAAAGCCTTTCATTGTTTATGCATTAGTCAGCCGACTTTGATTGACCCCCAAAAGCATTGATGGGGCAAGATAGCTAAACGCAAACGTATGTCGGCCACGGCCTGCCTATCTTGATAGCTCATTAACGTATTGCCATAATGTCCTGCGCTGTGCTGTTCCGAGCTAGCCACGGCTAGTCACGGCATGCTGCTGGTCGGGTGGCTCAACTACTGCAAAATGGCGCCAGCCACGATCGTTCGAGTGGGTCGGACGGCAGCTGCCGGTCTAATTGGTCACTAGTCTGCGCGGTTTCCGGCGGCGCCGCAACCACAAAAAAAAAGAAAGAAAGAAAGAAAATTAAACTAAGCCACTCCACTCGAGAGGGAGAGAGAGAGAGGGCAAGCCAAGAAGTTCACAAGTTTTGTGTGAACTCCTGACACGGCCATGGAGATGAAGCGGACGACGGCGCTTTGTTTGTCTGGCCAAGTGGCAACAGAGCCAAAGCTCCGGCTCCAGGCACAAATGAAGTGGTTTCAAGTTTCAAGCGCAGCATCGCAGACAGACGAGAGCCGAGCGAACAAAAGGGCTGGCGATCACGAGATGACCCTGATAAGTGCAGCTCAGCACAGCGCAGCGCAGCCTGCAGTCTGTGAGGACCTCCGCCTTTGCAGTCCTCTGTCATCTAGAGTTTCAGTTTGGCGCCAGAGGCCCAGCCCGAGCCACAGCCACAGCCACAGTCAATTAATCACTAATTTGCAATTTACAATTGACAATTTTCCGATCTCTATTACAGGTGGCACTAGGACACTCTCACCAGGACTAGCACAGCAGAGAGAGAGACAGAGAGAGAGATAGAGAGAGGGACAGAGAGAGAGAGAGAGAGAGAGAGAGAGAGAGAGAGAGAGAGAGCAGCTCCAACTACAGCTACTAACTGCAACCCACTTAAGGCGAATGCTTTAAGAGTTGCACATGGAGATACTCTGTAGAGGGGCATTATGAGTTGATTAACTAGCCTGTAACGCTGATGCCTCTAGGACTAGCCTCAAATATGCAGTGGAATTAATATAGACATTAAACTACCTAGGTAGACATCTACATAGTGCAACAAATACTTTTCGATACAGAAATCCTTATCGCTTAAGTACTTATTATACTGAACCTAACTCATAGGTATAGCAAATATTGTCAGAGATAGTGAACCTAACTCATAGATATGGGAACAATTTTCCTGTATATGCATAAAGCGATCAGGCACTGTGGAATACTTAGAGAGAGAAGTCCACTCTGTAGTCATGGCTTAAGTACTTCAGATGATCGTATCAGAAGGAGACCTACATCATAGATAAAGGAATAATGTTCCTAGATAATGAATCTGCTTTATAGATATAGGATAAATGTTCCTAGATAATGAATCTGCTTTATCGATATAGGATAAATGTTCCTAGATAATGAATCTGCTTCATAGATATAGGATAAATTTTCCCATATATTTTAGTATTTGACTCTATGCAACAATCAGTCAATTGTCCATAGAGAAGTCCACCCTGTAGACATGGCTTAAGTACTTCAGATGATCGTATCATAGGAGACCTACATACATCATAGATATAGGAAAAATGTTCATATATATATATATATTATGATTAGTCACTATATATTATGATTGTCAACTGTGTAGCTATGGCAGAAGTATATATGTATTATCCTAATGCACAATGAAACAATTGTCGATAGGCAAGTCAAGTGTGCAGGCCATGGCCAGACTAAAGTAAGTCAACAAATCGATATAGGAAAAACTTTCTTACATAATGTATTCATATATATATGATCCTAAGGAGCGGACAGCCAAATTTTCGATAGGGAAGTCAAGTCAACAAATCAATATAGTTCAAACTTTCCCATATATACTATATATGTATCATATTCTTATCCTATGGAACAATCAGGCCATAAAGTTATATAGAAAAGTGCGTAAAAGAATTTTTAATCCAACTCTCCCTGCTGGACTATCTATGAGCTGACTTGATAGCAAAATATATTTCTTGATTACAAACTTATATTAAAGTTATAATGCATTTACAATTATAAAAAAAGAAAATAATAATTATCATATTAAGTCTCTGTAAAGTTCTACAGAGAGTAAACAGTAAATCCTAAATAAAATCCTTAAAATAAAAAATAAAAACTTATATCAAAGCAAAGGAATTTCCAATACAAATCAATCCGAGTGCATTAAAGCTTCGGCCAGTCGCAAATAAATTTTTGCTTTTTATTTATTTATTTTTTTTTTTTTTGTAATTTTTTGTATTTTTTTTCTCTTTATTTTGTGCTTTTTTGTTCGCATTCAATGAGCGAACTTTTTCTTATCAGCGATCATTTGTCAAAGCGTTGCGAGACGCTGGGCGCGAAACGTGCGAGCGGCACAAAAAGCCAGGCAAAGTGGAGCCGCTGCAGGGAAATGCAGGGAAGTGGGGCGCACAGGTAGAGAGCGGCAATTGCAACAATTTGTTGGCTCCACGGCCGCCGCGCTGGTTGACAAAAATCAACGCCACCGCCATCTGCACGCTTATAAATAAGAAATCCAATAAGAAGTCCACGCAACTGAAACCGAATCCTGAGCCTTTTTGCTTCATTTGTCTTTTTTTTTTGGCTTTTGTTCTCCTTTGGCAGAAACTCGTTGTGGGCTCGACCAGGGCGAAGTACCTAAACAGGTGTGTGAGTGCGTGTGTGTGTGTGTGTGTGTGTGTGTGTGTGTGTGTGTGTGTGTGTGTGTGTGTGTGTCTTAAGTGAAGAAGAACTTGAAGCTCTCAAGCTCAGTTCTCTTTCTTGCGCATGTTCTACACGATCTGCCAGCGAAGCCACTGCGGCCACGTATGTATGTATAAGTGCGTGTGTATGTGTCTACCTGTGTGTGTGTGCGTGTGTGTGTGTGTGATTAATGGTAATTGCTTTTATGGATTTTGTTTTCTGTTTTTTTTTTCCGTTTGCTCCACCACGCCACGCTCTCGTGTCTCCCCAGCAATTTGGCTTTTAGTCGCAGCAGCTGCCGCCAGCCGGAGCCACCCAACCACTGCAGCAGCACGGGCTCAAAGGAGAGCGTAAATAAAATAGAGAATCGGTTAGAAATCGATGGGCAAAATTATGTATTTCTATTTCGATGTATTTTTAACGTGGTTGACGCCCAGCTCAATGGACTGCTGCAGCTGCTTCACGGCCGATGCCACCGCCTCCTTTTCGGCGTCGTTGAGGCGGGGCAGGCCGTGGTTCTTGGCGATGCCCTCCTTGCCGAAGCTGAGGGGCGTGGCAAAGAAACAGGCCTCGGTCACGTCCGACTGCACGTAGGCGCACTCTAACGGTGTCTGGCCACCCTTGAGGCCGATGAGCAGCGCATCAACGAAGCGATACGCCGCAAAGGCCATGGACAGAGTGGCAGATCCTTTGCCGTCCTTGGCCTTGATAATCTCTTCGCCGCCGTTCTGGATGCGCTTCACCATCGCCGCCACGCACTCGGGGGTGGCCTTCAAGGGCGGCTGGCACTGCGACATAATGGGCAAGATCGTTGTGCCCGCATGTCCGCCGATGACCGGGATCTTCACCTTGGTGGGGCTGATCTGCAAGTAATCTCCGATGAATCGCTCGGCGCGCACACAGTCCAGCGTGGTGACGCCGAACAAACGCTTGGGATTGTAGACGCCTCGTTGTCTCAGAACTTCGGCGGCCATCGGAATAATCGCGTTGACCGGATTCGTTACAATCACGATCATGGCCTCCGGTGACCTGTCGGCGATCACTCTCACCGTGGCCATTACGATGTTGCCATTCACCTCGAATAGCTGCTCGCGGGTCATGCCTGGCTTGCGGGCCAGGCCGGCCGTAATCACCACCACGTCGGCGCACTCGACAGCCTTGTCGATCCCCTCGGGCCCCTGCATGCCCTGCACCAACGCCGGCGAGGCGACGTGCGACAGGTCAGCCGCCACGCCCTTCACACCCTGGACATCGTGCAGCCTGAGATGCTTCACCCGAGCGTCTCTCATCAGCAGCAGCGACAGCGGCTGCCCAATGCCCCCAGCGGCGCCAACAACCGTTACCCTGAAGCTACGTCGCTATACCGAAAGGCTTTTGCTATTATCATTATTCCGATCAGGCATATAGCCATATAGCTGAGAGCTTACCAACTGGAGCTGCCAGACAGAAAAGTAAATGCAATTTTTGGCCCAGCACAGGCTCTTCGTTCTACTACCAAACATATTCGACAACTAAACTTATAGCAATTTATACAAAAAAAAAGAAAGAGAGAGAGAACTGAACCGTAACTGAAAATGAATTCGTTCAAAATGTCACAAATATTTGATTGTCGATTTATGCCTATCGGAGTGTGACAGACGTTGTCAAGACCCTGAGAAATATCTCCCCGACAATACGAAAGGCACGAAGAGATACAGAGGTAGAGTACATATCTGTTGTATATAGCTAGAGAATGGATAATGGATCATACATCAACATCGATCCCATCTCAACTTAACAGAGTAATACTTATATACATATATACATAGATTTAATATTTCGTTTTATTCACACACAATATAAAAAAAAATGTTAGCTTCATTTAGTGTTAAGGAAATTACATTTAATATAAAAAAAAAAATTGTTTTATTCAACCTGAATGTTGCCTGCCTGCGGAACTGCAAGATGTGAAGATATGAAACAGAGCAGAGGTCTTAGACTTAATAAATATACTTGATGTTTCTCTTTACGTTTTATTGATTTGTATTTGTATAATGTATCTCTAAACGGCAGGCATCATCCAAGACTAATAATAATAATAATAATAATACGAGGCAGTTCAACATGCAACTGCTCGAATCCTGTGTTTTAAGTATTTTATGCATATTCCAAGGCTCAGTCGCTCTCTTCCAGGGAGAGCGAGCGGCTAAGTCGGCTATTGGCGTAGCCCGGCGACACGGGCACGGGGCTGGCCTCCTGGCTAACCTCGCGATACTTGCTGAAAATGCCGCGCATTTTGTTGAGAGGCGTCTGGAATGACTGTGATACGGAGGCCACAGTGAGTTTCTGGTGCACGGTGGCCATAGCAAGAGATGCGAATGACGGCAACGGCGATGAGCTTTGCTTTGGCGACGACGTTGCCAGCTGCCACGATTTGTCCGCCACTCGCTGCGATCGTGTCGACTTCGGCGGCGTCGTTGGGGTGCCCGCTGCCTGCCGACGCGCTGCCGCTGCATTTATCTTGGGCGTGGCGAACGCGAACAGACGTTTCGGCTGAGCCGCCGAGTCGCTGTCACTCAGAATACTGCTGGATTTACTGCTGGCTGCGTTGCTCGTCGAACTGGGCGGGGAACCAATGAAAGTCGATGGCTTGTGCATCTTCTGCACGTTCTTCGGCGAGGGGAAGCTGCAAACGGATGGAGATTGGGTATTGAATTCCATTGCAATGGCTAACCGTTGCTGCTACTCACAGATCCATCTCGGCAGTGGAGAAGGTTTCCATAGCTGCTTGCCAGCCATGGACAAATGGCAGCGTCTCTTTATCAATGTCCACGTGGAAAATGGCATTCAGCACGTCTAAGTCCCGCTTGGTTGGCTCCTTGCTGCAGGGGTTAGAGCAGCGCATTAGGCATCTGCATATTTCAAATGGAATTTCGTAAATTTACCCAAAAATAAAAAGCTCATAGGGAGGATCCGATTCGCAGGGCAATATTGGCGTTCGGCTTTCTGGAGGCGTCAGGAAGATCTCCTCATCGTCGCTGCTGTCCTCGCCGCCGCCACCACATTCGTACTGCGAATGAATGAAGATGGTTAGCATATATATAATCTGGATCTATATTCTTGTACTCACAAAGAAGCAATCATCGTTGGTGTCGTCGTCCTCATCATCGCTCTGGTTGTCGTTGTTGCGCCAGTTGTTTGTTGCGGGCATCGCCGGAGCGGTCTCCACGTTGGACGCGGCAGCGCTCTGGAGCGCGACAGCGGCGGATGCCAGCATTGTGCTCGCATTGGCCAAGTCTTGCGCATGGGCCCGCATGGATTCGGTACGCTTTCGCCTGCTCGTCTTCCGACTGAGGTTCGCATCCCACAGACAGTTGCAGCACTGCTCCAGCTCCCAGGCGGCAAAGCATAGCTCCTCCGTCTTCAGTGCGTCCGGCAGCTTCACAGTCGCCGCCTGCTCCAGCACGAGCAGCATGCTGTCGCACACACAGTGCAAATGCTCGCGTCGTTCGTCGTTCAGCTGGAGCATCTTGTGCAGCATCTGCATCAGCTGGTTGCGCAGGGCGACGCTGACCTCCTGCGAGTGGGCTATGTAGCTGGCCACGAGGCGGGCGATGCGCGAGTGCACCTTGCCAAAGTCCACACTGATGAAGCGTGCGTCGTCCTTGAAGCTCACGATAAGAGATTTCAGTCTTTTGAGCTCGGAGAGCAGTGTATCATTGATGGACACGATGTTGCCAATGTTATTGATCAGCGTCTTGGTAATACGTTTCGCGAACACCTGCAGCGACTTCTCCACACAGGTGTAGGGCGTCATTACTTGCGTAATGGGGCTACCGGCGGCGCCCGAGTTGTTGGCTTTGACTCGATCGGCCACTAAATCAATATACTGACGCATTTGAGAAAAGTTCCACGCCTGGTCGGATTTCTCTGCCAGCATGGAGGCTTGCGCCTGCTCGTACTTGACAGACAAATAGCTCTCCAGACGGCGCAGACCATCCGTGGAGGCCATGTCGACGAAAGCATCGAGAAAGTCCCAATACTCGCGCCACTCCAACTGCTCTTGGCGCGCCAACTGTCGCCCGACCACCTCGAGGCCCTTCTCGATGTCAGAGTTCTTGATGTGACGCTCGCGAAAGCTATCGTTCAGTGTGGACACGGACATGTTTAGGCTCATTTCCGTTATGTCGAGCGATGTATCCATTAAGACCGGCGACGACGAGTTGTCCCGATATCTCAAGAACAATTCCGGTTTCATTTGTCGTATGGGCGTCGAGGGCATCACGCATCTGTTATACGGGCAATTATTGTTGTGCTCGATGGGGTCGTCATCGGCATTTGGCAGCAAAATCTCTGGCTGGGCCTTGTGGTTCCCGTTCGGTTCGGTGAGCGATGTATTTGCCGACGCTGCTCGTGGGCTAAACAGAGCGCGCCGTCGCGACACAATCCCGGTGCTCTCGTTGAAGAATGCCTTGCTCGGCGACTTCATGGGCGAGATGTAGCTGGAGTTGGTCAACGGCGAGACGACGTTGCTGCCAACACGTGGCGGCGTCTTCCAGCGCCGAAAGAAGCTCATTGCCTGCTCGCGAGGCATAGGTCCGGCCAAAGCGCTGATCTTAAGGTCCACATTCAGTCGATCCGACTCGTCTGTCTTGTGCTGCAATATCTATAAATTCACAGAATTATTGTCTATAGTCTAAGTCGAGAGCAAAACAACGGCACTGACCGGCGGATCATTTGGCGTAAAGGGATGCCCGACTTGCGGTGGCAGCTGGTTGCCCAGAGAGCGTAGCACGGGCACATAGTGTGGCTCCGACAGGAGCAGTTCCAGCTTCTTAATGACCACTATACTGGCGGTGGGTGCTCGCTGGCAAATGATCTGATGGGAGAAAGCGAAAGATAGACATATATATAGATATATACATTTGTATGGGGCAATCTGTGCTACTCACTTCCTTGGGATGCAAACCTTCCGTGTTCTTCAGCGACTTGCATTGCGGATACGAGGTGAGCACTTCCACGACGGCCACGTGGCCGTTCTTGGCGGCAAAGTGGAGCGGCGTCTCGCCGCGTCCCTTGTCGGGCATGTTGAGATAATAATCGAGCAGATTCATATTCAGAGCGGCGCACATTTCGGTGCTGCTCTTCTTGCCGGCATACAGCTGGGCGAACTCGCGATCCGAGACGATCTTCAAGATGAGCTCGGCGACGCGCGCCTGATTGACCTGGGCGCAAATGTGCATGGCATTGTAGCGATAGCCCTCCTTCAGGCTAGTCGGCGTGTCTCCGCTGCTGATCAAATAGCGGGGATTGTCCCAAACGGTGCGTTTGACCCGCTCATAATTGCCAGCCTCGATTTGCTTGCGGAACTCGACCAGCTCCTGCTTGGTGGGCGCCCGAAACGGCGGACGCTCACCGTTCAGCGTCGCGTTGCTGCTGCCAATGCAGTTGGCGTTGCCAATGGTAATGCTGCTGCTGCTGCTGCTGCTGCTGCTGTTGCTGCTGCTGCTGATGACGTTGCTGCTACTGTTGTTGCTATTGCTGTTGCTGTTGCTCACGCTGGGCGAAGTTAATAACATGTTTGACATGGCCAATGGGAGGCCCGTGCAGGGCGACGGACTCGTGCTGCTGGTGGGTGACGAAGAAAATTGACTCTCCGCGTTGCCAGAAGTCGGTTTGTAGCTCAACGTGGTCGGCAATTGCACCGGCTCTGCGAAAGCAAATTGACAGAATTTTATTTATATATACATATATATATATATTACTATATCTAGGTATGGGTATACAGATTATGTATTGAAATTGACTTACTGCTGGCAGGTTTGGCTTTGCCGTAGCGCTTCAGGGACTGAATGCTCTCGAAGCCGAATTGCACGTAGCTTTCGGCCTGCTCGCGGTTGGGAAACTCGCGCAGACGCGCCTCCTTGTAATGGCGCAAGACGTCCAGCGCCTTGGACTTCTCCTTGAATATCAGCCAAAGCGGCGAGTCAGCTGCAAAGGATTGATTGAGTATTCAGCAAATTAATAAACTGTTTGGCAACCGAGCGAGCGAGCGAGCGAACGATCGAGTGATCGAGCAGTTGTCACTCGCTGACTGTCTGGTCACGCCATCTGTGCGGATGGGGCGATGCCAGGGAGAGCGAGAAATGTGCTGAGCAAAACAAAACGTTGGCTAAAAGCCGAGAGAACACCGGACAACAGAGAAACCAAACAGCGGACAGCGTACGGCGGACAATGGACGCGGAACAGCAGCGACCGCCGCCACAAAGGGAAAACAGTCCGTGGGCGACGCGAGAATGTGCGTATGACGCAGTTATTGGCACGCAATTTTGCCTCTTGTTCATTTGTCGGTTGACTCTCCGCACCGGGGGGGACTGGCGGCTGAGGTGCTCAGAAAGAACCACGCCACCATCTAGAGCAGGCGAGCCAGGTCGATTTAAATATGGAAACATCGTGCACTCTTTCTGTCTCTTCCGCAGCTCATACTTATTTAAAATAGAAACTTAAATAAATACAGAAGTGTACTTATGATGATATATACTTGGATACATACATGAGTCTATCTATATATACCTACATATTGCATTGGGCTGTTGGGCGCTCGTATTATTCTACAGGAAAGTTATTTGAAAAGCAGCCGATTCCTTTGTACATTGGAATTAACGAACTAAACAATTGCTCATAAATATTTACTCAGTCTCATTCAACAGTTGGTTGTTTACAATGATCGAAGCAGAATAAAGGTGTTTAGCTTTGATAAGGTAACTCTTCTCTGGCAATTGGCGCCGATGAGAGACTTTGGACTTATTGGAACTGGAGACAGAGACGGAACTATTGCAATGTGTGCGCGCAACTGGAGTATAACACTTGCTCGGGCAGAATGGATTTGCATAAAGTGTTATACACATGTATAATAGAATGTGAAAAGTGGGAATATTGAATGACCGGTTTGAGTATAACATTATGGATTTGAAAATCTACTCTAGTTGGATTTGCATTAAGTGTTATACTCTTATTGGTCATATAACATACAATAGAGTATAACACTTTACATAAATCCATCATATGACCAGTTAGAGTATAGCACTTTGTAAAAGTGTTATATGCTAGTTGGACATATAGTATAGTATACAGAATATAACAGTTAGTACAACTCAATAAAGTGAGAATATTAAAATATGAACAATTGGAGTATAACACTTAATAGATTTGCATAAATTTTATATTTACAAAATCCATGGTGTATAACACTTTATGAATCTGTTAAAAGTGTTATACTCTAGCTTGTGTTATAATATAGATTATGCAATATAAATATCAAACATGACATAAATACAGATCCATAAAGTGTTATACACTAGTTGGACTTGTAAAGTGTTATACTCTGGTTAGTCATATACAAAATATACCCTTACATACCGTATATACAAAACCATAATGTGTTATACTCTAGTCTTAGGCACGATACAAATCCACAAACTGTTCTACAGTAAACGGAATGCTCTCTCTACCTCCCTCCCTCCCTCTCTCTCTCTCTTCTCTGATAATCTAACATCGCTCAATATACCGTATTCTGCTATTCTCAGTTGACATATTTGGCATAGCTGTAGTTCGGCCGAACTGAGCCGTAAACTTTCCGATAAAAAAAACTCGTTTCTATTTGCAGCTGAACAAAACACATTTTAATTAGATTACGCTATGTTTAGAGGTGCAGCAGAACGATTCAAAAGCGATTCACAGCCGTAATCGTACGTTACCCATATTTGTTTACAACTTGTGCATCGTGCATCGACTCACACCCACCTCCAGGTACCCAGCGCAGATGAGTTGATGCAGCCGGCGGCGGGCAGTGAGCGAGCCCAATTTACGAAATTACATTATTTTCTTATTACGAATTTAAGATTACTCTTACGGCTATATGTAGCATAGGCCGGGATTGGGATTGGGGAGTAAAACTATTTCTAAATGCAACAAGTATACGATTTGATTTGATTTGATTAATTTTCTCAATTATAAACAAAATTCAGATGAAATATATAGAAATGGCAATAAATATTACAAACACTTTTGTTTATAAACAAAAAGTTGTTTTTCTTTTTTTAAGGCAATAAAAACTCAACTTAAGTGAATACGAAATCTTCAAGCATTCAGCTTACATACATATAGCTATATCTATACATACACACATATATGCCATCTGCAGGCGTAACGAAAAACGGTAACTGCGATGCGCAACAAATGACGCCGTCGCTTCCTTAAAACGCGCGCTTTGATTACGTTACGGCACGAAACAACAAGCTCCAATACAAACAAACAAGTGCGTGTGTGTTATATATATACGTGTGTGTGTTTGCAGATGTCTGTATGTATGTATGTATGTTTGCTCGTGTTTATATTAGTGCGAAACGTATATGCAGTTATTTTCGCAAGAATATGGCGACGGCTGCACAACTTACGTGGATATTCGGGATCCTCATATGTGGAGGACGACTCCTCCGCCCCACTGGCCGGACATTCTGGCGAAATCTTGATGTTGTCAGCCGCTATGGAGCCCGCACACTGGGTCAAATTGCCCACAAATCCCGCCTTGGACGGCGGTATGTAGACGCCGAAGTAAGCCATGGATGCCAATGTCTGCCACTGTTGCCAGAGATGCTAGTCCGTCACAACATGCAAGCACAGAGTGAATCTTGATACATTAAGGCGCACAGCATTGCAAATATATTTATGTAGCTGAGTGACCGAAGATTCTGCGAGTCGCAAACAAAATGACGTCGAACGCGCGACTGCTCGCAACGCCAGTGGAGTTGCAGCTTCAGCATTCTTGTCTTACCTATGTAAAACACTACAGGATTATTCAGACACTACTTCACATTTAATTTAAAGTTATTTTTTTGTTAGGTTCACGATACACACGAAATTTGCATATAATTGCAACAAATGGATGTGTTTATGCTTGAGTTCGAAATGCAATGCAGTGTCGTGTGTAGATGGTACAACATATCGATATGAGAATATCATATCGCACGACGTCATATCGATACACGGATATAATTCTATGCGATGCTGTCACGATACATTTACGTTTGTGCGATAGTTGCGGCACGCAAAGCTATCGTCAGTTATGCCCATGGCTGTTATCGAAACATTTTCGATAGCTGTTATCGGTGCCTATTTGAATTAATACCGCCAAAAAAAAATAAAAATTTGGTGTTCTTATTGAATAATTGAGAATGCCAATGAAACGGGTATTTATTTATTATTTGTATTTATTGTATATTAGAGAGAATTGCATTTTTCTATTTGTGCCTCAAAGCTGTTTTCGAAAAATACTTTGGTTAAAACGAGCCCAGAAACCAATAAGCCCATTGGCAACAGTTATACATATATAGAAAGGATCGTTCACATACATGTATTTACCATGATGTAAAGTGAATAATGGACATGGTTAGTTATGTAAAAGTCGTGTCGTAAATGTCGCAAATTGCGACAAGCTAAATTGACAAAAAGTCTTGTGGCAGTAAACAGTTTATATTTTGTGTGTGAGTTTTTAGTGGTATAATTAATTTATTTGTAATACAATAATTTCATATAAAGTTGCACTATATGCTAAACTGGAAGGAATGATTGCGTTTAATTGTTGGACAGACACAAATCGAAATTCTATAAATATTACATAAATACATACGCATCGAGAGAAACGATTGGAAAAATACTCAACAATATTAAAATTAGAATTGCATAAATATTAAAACATAAATATTAAGTTAAGTTCCTAAAGTAAACGAGTATATATATATAGAGCGAGAGAGAGAGAGAGAAGCCGAACTAAACAGAAATCATTGAGAATACAAAACAAATCTGGAAAGCCGTCAGTTATAGAGAGTCCTTCGATATTTCGATATCAATTTGCAGACAGACAGTATCAACAGTTAAAACTATGCGAATAACATTGCGCCCTTAAAATACACGTACTAAACATAATTTTGGTAGTTGGCTTAACACTAGTCGCTCGTTCGGTGTGCCTACACAAGCCCTTTGAGCTGCACGAATGCCTATCAATTAGTAAATACATGTGGCCCCACCCCCCTGTCTGTGGGGATGGTGGGTGGGTGCCGGCTTAAATGCTACACTGCGCTCCGCGGCGCCTACTTAATGTTTATGATGTGTGTGATAGGTCAGTGGGTCTCTAGGACAGAATGGAAGTACTGAAGACGAGAGACGGGGTATGGATGAGGGAAGCCAGCCGCAACGGACGTTCGAAATTAAAGCTTTGTATGTTTGACAGTGTCCGTCCAGTAGTTCTGTATGGTCATCGCCTCCAGGGAGTTGAGGAACGAGTCGTTGTCCAGGCTGTACATCTCATCCGAGTTATCCTAAACGAGACAGCAGAGAGACAGAGAGAGAGAGAGAGAGAGTTAGTCGAAGGCGTGCCTGAGTGCCCTGGGGCAATTGGCCAACGAATCCTTACACTTACACGCATCGTGCTATCATCGATGTAAACGCTCGAATCGGGCTCGCTGAGCGCCTGCGGCTTATTCACATATCTCCGCCGATATAGCACAATGCCAATGGTGCCCACCGTGCAGCAGATCCCAAAGACCGTGAAGCAAATGGCCGAGATGGCGCCAGCATCCAGGAAATAGGTGCGCTGCAAGCGAAGATACAAGAGAATCAACAAATGCCCATAACAAAGACTCTGACGCTGCTCACCTGTATGGCCAGCGCCTCGGAGGAGATGTTGCCCTCGTCCGCCGCCTCGTAGCCGGAGATGCTGGGCGCCGCCGAGGCGGAGCGCGTCAGCAGGCTCTTCGTGTCGCTGGAGTAGTTGATGTAGCGATTGATGTGCTTATACTCGGCGGACAGAACCTTGGATTTGCGCGAGCGATGCTCGCTCTCGGCGCGCCGCAGCTCCTCCTCCTTGTTGGCGTTCTCCAGGGTGAACGAGACGCGCTGCAGCTCGTCGGACAGCCATTCCGTGTTGATTTTTGGCGTTGAGGGCGTGGCGGGCACGGCTTGGCCGGTACTGTTAATGGGCGGGCTCGTTGTTGTGGTTCTCCTTGTTGTTGTTGTTGTTGTCGTTGTTGTCGTTGTTGTGCTTGTTGCTGTGGCTGTTGCCGGCGCTGCCAGCGTGGATGTGGCCACAATTGTTGTATTAACGGCGGCGCCACTGGCCTTGCCAGCAGCCGCTCTGCACGTGGCATTGCAGGCGTTGCTGCCATCGGTATTTGTACTGCCAGAAGATTAGAAGATTAGACTAAGCCAAATTGCTGGGGGGGCGTGGCTTACCTTGTGCTACGACTAAAATTCGTATAGTTGTTCAGTGGCTCCGACGGCTGAGCGGCAGCCGCAAAGTCAGCCGAGCGCTTGAACTCGAACTGATTGTGGGAGAGCGTCAGCTTGACAGTCGCCTCCTCCTGCTCCCTGTTGACATCATCCTCGTGGCGCGCCTCCTCATCATCCAGCTCGGTGTCCCCCTCAGTGTCCTCGTCCTCGTCTATGGAATCCGAGAAGGGCGCCTCCATCTCATCGACGCTCTCCGGCTGGCTGCCGTCCGTGTAGACAGGCGCCGCCGCTGTCGTCGTCTTAATGGTCAAGTCCATGATATTGCGCTGCGTGACCGTCGGCCAGGTCTGGCTGGCTGTGGTCTGATACAGCTTCGTTGTCTGCCGCCGGCCCTCAGGCAGGCGCTCCTCCTGCTGCTGCTGCTGCGTCGTTGACTCCAGGCTAAGCTCGTGGCTGGGATATGTGTGCACGTGCATGATGCCAACTGCCAGGAGGAGAGAGCTTGAGCAAAAGGACACTCTGGAGCAAGAGCAGAGTCAGGACTTACCGCTCAGGCAGGTTACCCAGAACCAGTGCGACCACCAGTAGAAAGCCATGATGCGGCACGTGCTGTGGCCTCGCCCGGACAACGCGCTGCTGCAAGATGAAGAAGAAAGGAAACAGTTTGAGATCGGCCAACAGCAATCATTGCTCATCCGCCCTGTGAGTCAGCAGAGACAGAGGGAGAGAGGGACAGAGGGGGAATACTTGCAGTAGCTACGATGAAGTCATCGAGTCATTGAACGGTCGTGGAAGTGCTTTACATTCTGCTCAACAGAAACAGAAAACAAGTTTCGCTGGGCAGCCGATCAGACCCGACCAGGCGTTGCCAATTTTGGTATCTGACCCCCCTCCCGCCCACCTTAGCACCAAGCTCGAAGGTCGACGACTCGCTCTCTGGCTCCGGCAGATGACACATAGCCGAATGTATTCTTATCCCGCTCTAAATACACGTATTCATGCCGCGACGCCCACCCCAAGCTCCGTAAGCTGGCAAATTAAAGTCGCGGCGTCATAAATAGCCGCCTCTTGTTGTACTCCCAAATTAGCATGCCAGCAACAGCAGCATCTTTTCATGCTCACATACATACATATATACGTACTTATATATTACTTTCGTTACGCTTTTGGCGTCGTTCAACGGTTTGCTCACTTAGTTTTATACCCTGTAAACGAGTTGGTTAAGGCTGGCAGCTAAGAGGCACCAAGAGTCCAAGTGGAAATTGAATATGCTTGTATTATTCTTGAATCACTCTTTATTTATATATGTATATTATTACCTTTGGTTAAGTCCAGTTATACTCATTAATATACCATGCCAGCTATACCCTAGTCGGGTTGGCCCATTTAAATTTATTTCCTAGTTTCATAGAGTTTTACTAGCTAGCTGCTAACTTAGACTATTTCTAAGATTTAGATATTTGCTACCCATTGATATGACAGAGTTGGTATCTTATAGTCAGGTTGATCCGTTTCAAAATGATTTATATAGAATTTTAACCCTAATAGTTTGCCTTGTTTTAGCCAAGATTAAAAGCACAGCTAAATAAAATTTACAAATCTCTAATATATCCATTAACAGACCATAGCTGGTATCTTACAGTCAGGTTGATCCGTTTCAAAATGATATTTATAGAATTTATTTAGCTAGCTGCAAGTCTTGGCAGTTAAATTGTGAATAACTTTGTCTTTTTTTAGACTAAATCAATATCTTAGTATTTATTTTAGCCAAGTTAAATGCCAGATATGCCAGACCTGGTATTCCATAGTCAGGTTGACCCACTTAAAAATCAATTGGTATTTCAATTAAGAAGAGCTTTGCTCTTTTTGGACTTAGTATTTATTTGAACCAATTTAAATAAACTTTAAAAGTTTCTTATATCTATTAAAAGACCTTATTTGGAGCTGGTATTCCATAGTCAGGTTGATCCATTAGGAAACAAATTTTATAGCTAGCTAAATGGTCTTAGTATTAGACTAAGTAGGCTGTCGCATATTAATAATATGCCCCTATCGCAGCTAACTTTATGCCTTGGCTGGGTATCTGATAGTCGGGCTTATCCGTTCAGGCTGCCCTAATTTGGCTTTGTGTGTGCTTGCCCCAAAAACTATGTGCGTACTCCCAATTTTCAGTGTTTCTTTTTTGGGTTAATGTCTACACAAACCAGGCCCGTTTGGAAATTACTCGTGATAAGATAGTAAATATATAGCTGTATGTTTATATTCGTATATATGTGTGTGTGTGTGTGTGCATGGGTGTGCCTGTATTGAGAGCCATATCGACCACATCAACTTTGACCCACATTGACCTCATGCGACCTGGTTTGCAGCCTTTGACGTCACAGGGCCACGAGCCAGCCTAGGCCAGGCCAGGGCAGGCCAGGGCAGGGCAGCGCTGTCAGATTACGTATACGCAATGCGGCACATTGAGCGCTTAGCATTACGGGCGACACTTTATGCATAGCACGAGGCGTTAAAGGTCAGCCAAAATGAAATTGCCGCTGCTACCGCTGCTGGCATCATATTCTACAGCTCACAAATTGAATACAAAGCCGTAAAGAATAATAACAAATAAAAAAAAAACTACAACAAAAATGTGAAAAAAATAAATACAATTGTTGCCCAAACGGCGAAGTCTGTCTATAAACAAACAAACCATAACAAAACAAAGACCGCACACCGTAACGAATGACACCAAACGAGCAGAGGAGAGACAACAACAGACGTGCTTGTTGGAGGAGCAACTGGCGTTAAGGTGATGCCGCAGCAGAAGCGCAAAAGCGGAACGCGCATGAGCAACGCCCCTAGAGCTCAGCGGCTCAGCGGCTCAGCTGGAGCAGTAATTTCAAGAAGGCCTTATGTAAATTGAATGCGTTTGTTTTCCTTTGTTTGCCTCTATGATCACCACCATCATCATCATCATCAACATCATCATCATCATCATCGTTATCATTATCATTATCATATGTCTACAAACAGACAGACATATATTTCGCATATAGATATTAATACGTACACAAATAGTAGAGCCAAAGTATCGACGCTATATAGCTTCTTCTTCTTTTATATTTTTATTCAGATTTTATATAGCATCATATATGTATATGTTGTTAGCTGTGGCTCTATACACCATACTCCTATCACAATTGACGCTTGAATGTAGCTGTAATTGTCGCCTATCGACAGATGTAATATACTATATATATATATGTATATACATACATATACATATATACCTATACTAATATATGCTAAATATCAATTTCCTGCACCTTTGCTCGCCTTTTTTCAGGTCAACACAATTATCGGTTCGATTCGAATTCAAGTTTAATTACGGCCGTTTATCAGAATGCCATTAGAGTCGTTAATGATATTCGTTTACATCATTCGTTTACATTATTCGTTTTACGTTATTCGTTTTACGTTAAATTATTCATTTATGTTATTCATTTAGTTTACTCATTTTACGTTGTTATTCACTTTACGTTATTCGCTTTACGTTATTCATATAAACATAACATAACGTAATTCGCATTACCCTATTACGTATTGCGCATCGTAATATTACATACATATTTTACAGCCACTCGCTTCGCGCTTAGCTTTTAAATATTGTTCTCTTGCGCTCTCAACAAAGCTGACCAATCCCAAGGCGCAATGTGATCGAGTGAGAGATCCGCTACTCTCACCATGCAAAAATTTCCCTTTGCCTGCACTCTGCACTGCTGCAAAATTCCTAGCACATTCGTTTTTACATGCAGGCCTGCTAGCTGCTCTCTGCTCATAATTTCCTTTTGCTGGCACTCATTGCTGTAAAATTCCTTGCACATTGATGTGCTTGTATGCGTGAGTTCTGCTGCTCACTGGCCGACTGTTCTCTTGTGCGCTCAACGAAGCTAAGCAAACTGACCAATGGCAAGGCGCAGTGTGATCAAGTGAGAGCTCCGTTGCTCTCACCACGCATAATTTCCTTTTGCTTGCACTCATTGCCTTGCCATATGTCTGAGTGCTGCTAAATTCCTTGTACTCTCGCGCACTCATGTTAGCTATGCTACTTGCTACGGGGTTCATTGCTCATAATTTCCTTTATGTTACTGTCGCTTGCTCAATAATTACTCTAAATTCCATATTGTCCTGAGAGTTTGGCTCCAGAGGAAACTCAGTTTGCAGGCTAACTAACTCTATGTTTATGTCATTAATATTACAAACATACCTATGAATAACTGCAACTATTACAATCCAATTAGGTATAGTACTTAAAATTATTAACTATTATTATTAATAAATAGTTACTAGACATCAGCAGCAGGTGCAGGAGCAGGAGCAGGAGCAGGAGTAGAAGAGGAGCACCACCACACTGCACGACTGAACACCACAAGATCAGGAAATCGACTGAAGTAGCGCTGCGCAGGCTCGCCTTTTTATAGGCAGTCGATTCCCACTCCTAGTTGAGCTCAACTGTTGAGCATTTCTATGCCTTAGTTTTTACACTCGATCAGTGGCTGACAAATGGGAAGGCTCGCTGCTGCTGCAAGCATCCCCAAAAACTTCTGCTGCTCTCACAAGCATTGAGAGTGTTAGTGTTCTGCAGCGCTGTTACTTGGCGTTGCAGAGGAATGCTTTACATATTAACAGAGACTGTTAGACAGGCAGTGAGAGAGAGAGAGAGAGAGAGAGAGATGCACAGAGACAGAGCGACAGACTGTTAAGCTGACAGATAGGCATGCATACATATGGAATCATACATAATAAATTATAAAATATGAAAAGAGTCAAATAAATGAAATAAAAAAAATATATAAAAATAGATATTGAAAGAAGTTATATATATGTATATATTCTGATCTAAGAATATTTCCTATACAAGCAATCTCCTATACAAAACTGCCTAGTAAATGTTATTCTGCAATAACAGAGAACTAACAGTGTAAATAGGTCTGCAGCGCAGGCGGCCAATTATTGGCTCTAATTACATGCAAGCTACGGCCAGTTGAAACGAACTCAAGGCCGAACGGGCAGGTCAGTTCGAGCGGCTAAGACGCCGGTGGAAGCCATTTCCAAATCTCATTTATGGCCGCTCTTTTGGGGCCCTTGGGGCACCAAACAGAAGCAGCAACAGAAACAGAAAAAGCAAAAGCAAAAGCGAAACAGAAACAGAAACAGAAACAGATGCACTTTCATATGCGAAAGTAAACTGGCACAAGTGCAGCTCAGCAGCTGTCTCTCTCTCTCTGTGTGTGTGTGAGAGAGAAAGAAACAACAACAACAACAAAAACTACAACAACAAATGCAACCTTCAAGAAACAACAATGCAAATTGAAATGCCGTCTGGCCAAATGGCAACAATTAAATGCAGCTTGGTATACATATTATGCAAATGCCGAAATCAGACATGGCCCACAAAGGGGCGTGGCACACACACAGACACACACACACACACACCTGCAGCAATAATGCGGCTAGCAATGCCGTGCAGCAAACAATGGGAAAGTTCACGCTCACTTTCTAATGTCAGCGACGGCGGCGGCAGCGCACGCGATGTCACTGCAAGAAAGACAACTCAAAAGGGCGATGGAGGAGGAGGGAAGAGGAGGGAATAGGGAGGAGGAGGGAGTAGGGAGGAGGAGGGAGTAGGGAGGAGGAGGGAGTAGGGAATAGGGAGTAGGGAGAGGTAGAGAGTAGGGAGTAGGGAGGAGGAGGAAAGAGTAGGGAGTAGGGAGGAGGAGGAGCACCTGCAAAGAACAGCTATTCCCAAGAATCGCTAATATTCTACGTTTCTTGTATTTGCATGCAGCATGTAATAATAATAATAATAATATAAAGCAAAAGGGGGCGTGGCAGGCAAATTTAACAAAAATCAAAATTGTATAAGGCTAAAATAAAACTAAAAACAAAATTTGAAGACTCTAGCTAGAGAGATGAATTAAATAGAATTTTATAAGTGAATTTCAGTTTTCGCTTTCAATCGATAAGTTGAAAACTATGAAAGTTATCGATTTATTGAAACAAACTCGAACTAAGCTTGCTATACACGAAGCCACAAACAAAATTTCAAGTCTCTAGCTTTCATAGGTTCAGAGATTGACGCTTCCAAGCATACGGACGGACGGACAGACCTAAGTCTTGACTCGACTTGTCAGCCTCATCAAGCATGTAGATACCTGATGGAGTCTGCCACGCTTCCTTCTGCCTGTTGCATACAGTTTAAGAAAGGTATTATACACCTTGTTACCCATCTTGAATGGGCTCGGGGTATAGACAGAGATAGAGATAGAGAGGGAGAGAGAGAAAAAGTATTTAAGGTGAACTCAAAGAAAGTCCACCAATCGAAGCTTGGTTAATGGAACCACTCAAATCCTTTCTCCGCAGTTGCCCGCTTGGGACAAAGTATTCACCCCGAATTCCCCCCGTAAGGCATCAAAGCAGGCGCTTGGCATCGATCGGTCCAGGTGGGGCTGTTTTCATATATATATTTCCCATATTCAACTACAACAGACACAAGTAAACACGCGCAGCTGACATTTCACAAAAAAAAATCTAAAACATTTTTATTCGCTGAGAATTGAACGTGAGGAGGTTCGCGATGGAACTAGTGCCGGTTGCGAAGGTGTCGGGCGGCGCCTCGAGCACCACCAGCAGCAGCCACAACAAGAAGGACAACAACGATGATGCTCCACACCGCGAGCTGCGCCAGCTGATCAAAAAGATGCCGATGGGGGATCAGGTCGTGCTCTATCGCAACCATCTGGAGGTGCAGCAGGTCTGCGACGGCATCTGGCGGAGCGCACACAAGCGCCTCGACTTCCGGCAGCTGGAGCAGGAGCTGAGCGGCGAGTCGCTGAGCTACTTTCTGAACAACATGATGGACCACTTTCGGTATGTATACTTCACAGCGGATCGCCTCCAGGAGAACCTCAATGTCCTGGAGCGCGCCGGCATCAAGTCGCTCAACAACGTGCAGCACTGCGAGCTGCTTCTCAACCAGGATCAGGTGTCGAAGGCACAGCCCAAGCAGGAAGGCGAGACGGGCGCAGGCGACGCCGGACTCACCCGAGTCGTCGGCATTGCTGCCGTCCTGGGCGGCTCGATGATGCCGCAGTGGCCGCTGCACGCCTTGCCCAAGATGCTGCGCAATCTGCGCCGCCTGAAGGTCTACTGCGAGGTGCAGGTGCACTTCATCGAGCAGTTCCCGCAGCTGGAGCTGCTCGTGCTGCACGGCGACGTCGCCCAGTCGGCGCTCACGGGCATCCTGGAGCGCTGCAAGCAGCTGAAGCGGCTGTTCCTCAAGTGCAAGACGGCACCGCCCAGCCTGGAGGGCATCACCGCCTGCCACCGCCTGCAGGACATCTCGCTGCCCATGATGCTGTTCTTGCAGTCGCGCGACGAGGTCCTCGGCCTGCCCTCACTGCACTTGCTCGAGCTGACCTTCGCCGGCCAGAAGACCGACGTGGCCGTCGAGTGCCTCCAACACGTCCTGGAGGCGAAGGCCACCACCATCGAGATCGCCCAAATGAACTGTGCCAACTTCGACGGACCGTTCTGGATACGCGACTCCGGCCTGGGCCGCTGCAACCGACTGCAGGGCCTGGTCCTGAACAACTGCTGCTTCCAGGAGCGCGAGATCAGCGAACTGAATATGCCACGAGTGGAGAACTACCTGGTGCTGAGCGGTTGCCCCGACCTCAAGGAGTACCAGCTGCTCGACTTGATCAAGAAATGTCCAGCTCTCTCCGAGCTCTACCTCATCGACTGCCCCCTGCTGACCGGCAAGGTGCTCCACGGCATCTATCGCGTCCGTTGCAGCGAGAAGCTTGACTATCCCATAAGCATAATACTCAGCCGCTGCGAGACCATAAGCAAAGACTATCAGGATGCGGTGGGTATAGAAGATAGATAGCTCCCCTAGATATCTATATCATATCTATGTATCTGTATCTCTCTCTCTCTCTCTCTCTCTATCATTACTATATATCTCTCCTAATTCCCTTCTCCATCTCAGTATGCCGACTATTGGTACTTCAAGCTGCCAGTGCTTAAGCTGGATCGTCTGCTTGAGGAGAATCGACCCATCGACGACATTCAGTTATTCTTCTACAAGACTCCCACCACTGCATAGATGATCACACTCTCTCTCTCTCCCGATCCCGAGATGATGTGATACGCAAAAATATGCAAAAAGCCTACAAAAAAATTGATTGGTGCGAGTTGATCTGAACGGTTCATTCATCCCAATATTATTGCTGTTAACGGTTGCTAACGCTAGTTATCATCCCCTGTTCCGAAAGTGTACTCATTTTTCTGTTCCAAGTAAAGTAGTATGCGAAAAAAAATATATATATATAACTAGATATATATCTTTGGGGCCCAAGCGGCATTAACACAAGTCAATATAAAGCCCAACTCAATGACAATTGTTATAGATATATTTATATATATAGAGAGATATATCTATATATATCATATATATATATATATATATATATATATATATATATATATATATATATATATATATATATATATATATATATATAACATATGTATATATATATATATATATCTCTCTGGCGTATCTTCGCGTGTCTTCTCCGCCAAGATAAACAATAACACTAACAATTAACTCATTTTATTTCGTACTTGGTTTTTGCATTTCCCAGGCAGATTTCTACGGCGGTGGGTGGGTGCACCACTATCACCACCACCACCACAAGCTGCGCATGTGATTTGACATTTCACTTAAATAACAAACAACTCCCATTTTACTGCAAGCAAATCGAAAGTGTCGAGAGACTCGTGCCTGAGAGAGCAAAGCGAAATTTATGTCGACGGATTTCACTTGAGCAACACAAAAGGGGCCAAAACCACACAAAGGGAACAGCGAGATCTTTAATGAACTGCATTAGCCATAGCCTAGTAATTAACTAAAGTAGTTACTGAGCCAAATCGTAGTTTAATTCTATATAAGCATGATTATTCTTATATATAACTTGACTACCCAGCGCAGTTGAGCTTAGCTCAGTTGCAGATCTGTCTTTCAGGCATTGGCTTATATTACCCACGTGTCAGATACTTTAGCTCTAATTCTAATACCACTTGCTCTATTACATTCTTCGAGTTTTAACTTTTCAATACAATGTCAAATGAGTCATTGTTTTAGTAGTTATTACTACATAAAACGCTGTCTTATGTAGATAAAACAATGATTTATGAGAAAGTTCTAGCGATTAGAGCAGAAAGTTGTGGGGGAGAAGGGAAATAGGAAACCTAATATAGACCATAGTAAGGCCTAAGTAAATAATAAATAAATATAATAAATGTTTTTATTTTTATATATATTTATATATAATTATTTCAAAATTATTTTATATTTATTTTATTTTATTTTTTCTTTATTTTATATTTATTTTTATGTATTTATTTATATTTATATTTATATTTATATTTATATTTATATTTATATTTATATTTATATTTATATTTATATTTATATTTATATTTATATTTATATTTATATTTATATTTATATTTATATTTATATTTATATTTATATTTATATTTATATTTATATTTATATTTATATTTATATTTATATTTATATTTATATTTATATTTATATTTATATTTATATTTATATTTATATTTATATTTATATTTATATTTATATTTATATTTATATTTATATTTATATTTATATTTATATTTATATTTATATTTATATTTATATTTATATTTATATTTATATTTATATTTATATTTATATTTTCTTTGGCTTAACAGCTACCTGAATTTGGCAATGACATCGCTTGGGCTTTCTTTGTCTGCTTTTGGCCAAGCATTCGTCGGCCCGATCAAATTGTCTTCGCATTGTGTTCACAATATTTGGTAATATTAGAAAACGAAACTTTTGGTGCCGGTGCCAAACAAATGACACCGAGTCTCGTACTTCACTTCGCACTTCTTTCACTTCTTTTTTGCTGGCATTTTCATTATTATCGAAATGCGAAAGTGAAATTGAAATTGAATGGGCTCTGATGAAATGTCGCTTCAATGGAAGGAACAAAGTTGGCACATTCAGCATGAATATCTAAGGAATTCCATGAAACCGACTTATTTCCTATCATATTTCAACCAAATTAATTTAATAGAAAGCCAATAAAACTCGGCTAATAGCCCGAAACCATTGGGAATCGGCAGAGCCTGGCAGTCCCTACAAGTGCACTTCTTCTTCTTCTTCTTGTTTACATTACTCAATTAATTCATATTAATCTCAGCTTACACCAAATTTTACTCAAAATATACATAGCCTAAAAAAATATTATATATATATATATTACTTTGGCTGCCGTTGCCTCTTCATCTTTTATCGCTGCTGCATAGCCGATTTGCGCTTCTCATTCCACTTTAGGCTTTGGTCCTTTCAGATTGCCCTAAACTGAACGGTAAATGGCGCCACGTTCCTTCCAGATCTGACACTTTTGTTGTACAATTAAAGGCATCTACATCCATTCACTGCAGCTACTTCGAACGTAATTGCTAGTGGATGACTTCTGCTTAGCCGAGCTGCGCTCCTTGCCCGCTGTCTGGCCTGCCTTTGGAGGCCAGACGAACTTGCTGGCACCTCAGCTATAAATGGTGCCGCATTCTTTCCACAAAAGGACACTTCTGTTTGGATGCCCATAATCTTAAAACACAGTCTGGGTTGTTTGACAAACACATTCGTGGCTGGAACCATTTGGGTTCCCTATGCATTCTCTCATTTTGACATTAGGAAACTTGACCTAGAAGAAGAATTAGCAATTAGGCAGGGTATCTCTTAGTCAGGCAGTCCCGATTGGAGCACTCTTACCCTTCTCTACATTTCTCTCTTCTTTCATTTCTATTTTGCCGCTCTCATCCTGAGCCACTCCCACTACGAACGGTCAATTGCCGTAAATTATCCCGACGAACTTGCAAATGGCGCCACATCCATTCCAGAACTGACACTTATGTTGTACAATTAAAGGCATCTACTGGAGCAGCTACTTCCATACGAACGTAATTGCTAGTGGATGGCTGCTTAGCCGAGTTATGATCCTTGTCCGCTGTCTGACCTGCCTTTGGAGGCCAGATGAACTTGATAACACCTCAGCTATAAATAGTGCCACATTCTTTCCAAAAAGGACACTTCTGGTAAGATGCCATTAATCTTAAAACACAGTCTGGGTTGTTTGACAAACATTTTCGTGGCCAAAACCATCTGAATTCTGAATATATTGTTAGTTGCTCCCAGCAAATGCCAAGAGCAGGCTATACTGCATAGTCGACTACATCTGTAATTCATTCATTCATTCAATCACTCCATCTAGAAGAATTGTCAATTAAGTTCCCATAGTAAAAGAGAGATCAGGGTACCTCTTAGTCGGGCATATCCGACCAAAGCACTCTTACTCTTCTCCACATTTATCAATTGGTATTCTCATTCAGAGCCGTAATTGTGGAAGTTACTTCGACTTTCCCTCCGGCCATGCCCACTCAGCGTCAAATAGCGCCACATCCTTTCCAGAACTGACACTTATGCCTAGATAGCTTCAATCGTACAGCACAGTCTGGGTTGTTTGACAAACACATACGTGGCTAGAACCATTTGCTCCCAGCAAATGCCAAGAGCAAGCCATACTGCATAGTCGACTACATCTGTCATTCATTCATTCATTCAATCACTTCATCTAGAAGAATTAACAATTAAGTTCCCATAGTAAAAGAGAGATCAGGGTACCACTAGTCGGGCATATCCTACCAAAACACTCTTACTCTTCTCTCTCTTACTCTCTTCCAGAGCCATAATTGTCGACTTTCCATCCGGCCATGCCCACTCAGCGTCAAATGGCACCACATCCTTTCCAGAACTGACACTTATGCCTAGATAGCTTCAATCGTACAGCACAGTCTGGGTTGTTTGACAAACACATACGTGGCTAGAACCATTTGCTCCCAGCAAATGCCAAGAGCAAGCCATACTGCATAGTCGACTACATCTGTCATTCATTCATTCATTCAATCACTTCATCTAGAAGAATTAACAATTAAGTTCCCATAGTAAAAGAGAGATCAGGGTACCACTAGTCGGGCATATCCTACCAAAACACTCTTACTCTTCTCTCTCTTACTCTCTTCCAGAGCCATAATTGTCGACTTTCCATCCGGCCATGCCCACTCAGCGTCAAATCTCACCACATCCTTTCCAGAACTGACACTTCTGCCTAGATAGCTTCAATCGTACAGCACAGTCTGGGTTGTTTGACAAACACATACGTGGCTAGAACCATTTGCTCCCAGCAAATGCCAAGAGCAAGCCATACTGCATTGTCGACTACATCTGTCATTCATTCATTCATTCAATCACTTCATCTAGAAGAATTGTCAATTAAGTTCCCATAGTAAAAGAGAGATCAGGGTACCTCTTAGTCGGGCATATCCGACCAAAGCACTCTTACTCTTCTCCACATTTATCAATTGGTATTCTCATTCAGAGCCGTAATTGTGGAAGTTACTTCGACTTTCCCTCCGGCCATGCCCACTCAGCGTCAAATAGCGCCACATCCTTTCCAGAACTGACACTTATGCCTAGATAGCTTCAATCGTACAGCACAGTCTGGGTTGTTTGACAAACACATACGTGGCTAGAACCATTTGCTCCCAGCAAATGCCAAGAGCAAGCCATACTGCATTGTCGACTACATCTGTCATTCATTCATTCATTCAATCACTTCATCTAGAAGAATTGTCAATTAAGTTCCCATAGTAAAAGAGAGATCAGGGTACCACTAGTCGGGCATATCCTACCAAAACACTCTTACTCTTCTCTACATTCTCTTCCAGAGCCATAATTGTCGACTTTCCATCCGGCCATGCCCACTCAGCGTCAAATGGCGCCACATCCTTTCCAGAACTGACACTTCTGCCTAGATAGCTTCAATCGTACAGCACAGTCTGGGTTGTTTGACAAACATTTTCGTGGCTAGAACCATCTGAATTCTGTATATATTGTTAGTTGCTTCCAGCAAATGCCAAGAGCACGCCATACTGCATAGTCGACTACATCTGTTATTCATTCATTCATTCAATCACTTCATCTAGAAGAATTGTCAATTAAGTTCCCATAGTAAAAGAGAGATCAGGGTACCACTAGTCGGGCATATCCTACCAAAACACTCTTACTCTTCTCTACATTCTCTTCCAGAGCCATAATTGTCGACTTTCCATCCGGCCATGCCCACTCAGCGTCAAATGGCGCCACATCCTTTCCAGAACTGACACTTCTGCCTAGATAGATTCAATCGTACAGCACAGTCTGGGTTGTTTGACAAACACATTCGTGGCTAGAACCATCTGAATTCTGAATATATTGTTAGTTGCTCCCAGCAAATGCCAAGAGCAAGCCATACTGCATAGTCGACTACATCTGTCATTCATTCATTCATTCATTCATTCAATCACTTCATCTAGAAGAATTGTCAATTAAGCTCCCATAGTAAAAGAGAGATCAGGGTACCACTAGTCGGGCATATCCTACCAAAACACTCTTACTCTTCTCTACATTCTCTTCCAGAGCCATAATTGTCGACTTTCCATCCGGCCATGCCCACTCAGCGTCAAATGGCGCCACATCCTTTCCAGAACTGACACTTCTGCCTAGATAGCTTCAATCGTACAGCACAGTCTGGGTTGTTTGACAAACATTTTCGTGGCTAGAACCATCTGAATTCTGTATATATTGTTAGTTGCTTCCAGCAAATGCCAAGAGCAAGCCATACTGCATAGTCGACTACATCTGTCATTCATTCATTCATTCATTCAATCACTTCATCTAGAAGAATTGTCAATTAAGTTCCCATAGTAAAAGAGAGATCAGGGTACCACTAGTCGGGCATATCCTACCAAAACACTATTACTCTTCTCTACATTCTCTTCCAGAGCCATAATTGTCGACTTTCCATCCGGCCATGCCCACTCAGCGTCAAATGGCGCCACATCCTTTCCAGAACTGACACTTCTGCCTAGATAGCTTCAATCGTACAGCACAGTCTGGGTTGTTTGACAAACATTTTCGTGGCTAGAACCATCTGAATTCTGTATATATTGTTAGTTGCTTCCAGCAAATGCCAAGAGCACGCCATACTGCATAGTCGACTACATCTGTTATTCATTCATTCATTCATTCATTCAATCACTTCATCTAGAAGAATTGTCAATTAAGTTCCCATAGTAAAAGAGAGATCAGGGTACCACTAGTCGGGCATATCCTACCAAAACACTATTACTCTTCTCCACATTTATCAATTGGTATTCTCATTCAGAGCCGTAATTGTGGAAGTTACTTCGACTTTCCCTCCGGCCATGCCCATTCAGCGTCAAATAGCGCCACATCCTTTCCAGAACTGACACTTCTGCCTAGATAGCTTCAATCGTACAGCACAGTCTGGGTTGTTTGACAAACATTTTCGTGGCTAACACTATTTACGTTCACTTGTTACACTTTTGTCGTGTTTCACATTTTACTTTTACAATTTTTATAATTTATTTTCACAATTTCAATTTTGAATTTCGAAAAACAAATTTGTAGTTGTAGCCCGCTCGAGCTCCCAAAACACAATGAGGCTAAGCAGGAAAATGATTTCGGACGGCACAGGAAAAAAGCAAGGCCTGCTGCCGAGTCGACATAGATGTTGTGCTTGAATCAGTTTCTTTATAATATATCTGTCAGTTTGACATTCAGAAATTTGTGGGTTAATTGAATAATCAAGTTCCGCACTGAGTAACTCCTAGTCGGGCAGTTCCGACTAGAGCATACTCTTTCTAACATTTCCCAATTCATTTCCATTTGCATTTATTTGGCATTTTTATTCGATTCAATTCAATATTAAGTAAAGGAATGTACTAAAAAACATTTATGGTTCAAATTTAAAGGAGGAGCAAATATTTTCTTCATTTGATTATGGATCTCCTTGGCGAACTTGTTGCTCTTTGAGTGTTTACTTCGGCAGCTGGGCCCTCTTCATGTTATCCCAGTCATTGAGATCCATGGCCACGTAGTTGCCATGCTGGTCCAGGGCCATGATTGTGGAGCCCACGTCGACATTGCTTGTGCGTCCTCGGCGCCTGCCCACGTAGTTATCTTTGGGGTAGTGCATCGGCGGCTGGACGTAGTGGAAGCGCATGGTGCCGTAGGGCGGAGTTGTCTGCTGTGGGACTAGTTGAAGTCCATGGCGATCCTGCTCCTCGTACAAGTCCTTGGCAATGGGCAGCAGGGCATCCGTGAGCGGCACGTCCTCCTGCAAGACGGCATTCTGCAGACGCAGCTGCTGATGCGGGGTCAGCATGTATGTGGGCGAAATCTGCGCGTCCATGACCAGGCGGCCGGGCGCCTGGGACTGCTCTTCGTCCATTTTGAGCTGCATCAGGCTGTAGCTTTGGAAGGCCGTGTTCATTGAGCTGCGTTTTAAGGGCGCAGCCTTGACGCAGCCCAGGGAGTACACCTCTGCGGTGTCGACGTTATCCGTAATCAAGTTGTTGTTGTCGTCCTTCGGTGTGACCTGTATGGTGGTGCCGACGGCCCGCTTGCAGGCCGGCGCCTGCAACTCGGGCTTCCTAAAGAAGTCCCAGGCGTTTATCAGGGACGCCATGTCGGGCGAATAGGGTTTGGCGCTTGGCAACACGCCCGCCGGCGTATTCACGGTGACGTGCGTCACTCCGGGTATGGCACGCAAGTCGAGCGGCGGCCCCCTTGGCTCCGGCACCGTCTGTCCAGTGTACATCATCTCGGCGGTGGTGCCGTGCTCGTGCACCCGGTTGCTGAGCGTGTGCCACTGATTGGTGGCGCCCAGCAATGGGCCCTTCTTGTTGAAACGCTTCTTGGGCTCAGGCTTAGCATTTTGTTGTCGACTTGTTGAAGGGATAGGGTTGGGGTCATGGTAAGGGTTAGCCTGGAGCTGAGGCTGAGGCATCGACTGCTCCTGCTGCATCGGCTGCTCCAGCTGCATCGGCTGCTCCTGCTGCATCGGCTGCTCCAGCTGCATCGGCTGCTCCTGCTGCATCGGCTGCTCCAGCTGCATCGGCTGCTCCTGCTGCATCGGCTGCTCCTGCTGCATCGGCTTCTCCTGCTGCTCCTGCATTTGCTGCTGCACCTGCTGTAGCACCTGCTCCAGCTCCATCTCCAGCACCTGCTTCAGCACCAGCTCCTCCACCTGCATCTCCTCCTGCACGTTTGCCGGCGGCTCAGCGATCAATGGCGCCACGTTCTTGCCAGAACTGACAATTTTGCCCACATCCTTTTTCTCGTGCGACACAGCCTTGGTGGCTGGAGAAGCCTTCGGCTTCGGTGCTCTTTTGCCGGCCTTCAACATATTTCCCGCACTTTTATTTTCTGCAATTTTCGATTTTACAAAATAAGCTGCAGCCAGCACAAGCTGTCAAGACACAATGAAGCTGAGCAGAAAAATGAATTCTGAAAGCGCATGCCAAAAGCAAGGCCTGCTCCAGACTGGACAGGGATGCTATCTTGCTTCGTTATCGCAGAGCTGTCAGTTTGACACTTTAGCTAGCATCGCTGGCAGCAGCGATAGCATCGACAGCGATAGATCGATGCATTGTGTTTGCTTTTTGACAGATGGACTCAAAGAATAGTTGAACTGTAGGCGAATACTGATGCTTAAAGTCTAGTGGAAGGCCACTTGATATGCTCTTTAGCCTCATCTTTATTCTGTTGCTGAAACTTCTTTTAGACTTTCAGCAATATGTGGGAGTATATCAACAAAAATCTATATATGTATAAATTGATTTTCTTTTGCTATTGAGTGGAACTGCCATCGATGATCTTGCAGTTCCAACATTAAGCAAAGCAAGTAGAATTGTCTTGCTAGCAAGCTCCCTAGAAACGGCAAGGTTTTGGGGAGCAAAACGATATATATATTTATTTTCTATATCTTCTTTACGTCTTTCGTATGAGCAAACGATAGTATCGAGTGGAGTAACCATCGATGGCTAAGCAGCTGCAGCTTTAAACATATATAGAAATGCACAAAATCTATATCTAATCAACATAGATTTTCTGTGTCTTCTTTCCTTATTTCTTTTCTACTTGAAAATCCAAATCAAGTCAAAGGCTTCAGCAAACTATCGTTGCTCTTGCAGCTCCACCTGCACCTGCACCGCCCAACCCATGCTAACAATCTTAACATGGCACGAGCTGAATCATCTTTCACTTAGTATGAAAAGAGCATTTGGCATTCGTTCACAGCGCTTGGGTGGTGCGTGGTGCGGCTTGTGTGATTGCTATTTCCGAAACTGTGAGAATCTGCATATTTGCAACTTTTATGCAATTGCAATCGGGTATTTTTGTTGTTGTTGTTGTTGTTGTTGTTGTTGTTGTTGCTGTGTCGGCCAACAATGGCAAAGGTCTGAATAGGCGTCGACTCATTTCGCAATGCAAACGCAATGTGTATGTGTGTGTGTGTGTGTGTGTGTGAGTACCGTCTTTTCCTACTGTTATTGTTATGGTTATGATTGTGGGGCTGGCCATTGTCTGGCGTCTGAAGATTTGCAAAACTTGCGGATGTGCCACACCTCCAGCACATTCGTGACATGTATATGTATATGTATATGTGTGTGTGTGTACTTACAGTTCGGCTCCTGCGGGGCTTTAGTACTTGATTGCTGTTGTTTCAATAGTTGCTCCAAATTGTGCTTCCGTCTCGATCTTCAGCTGAAATGGCACAAAACGTATATCGGCATAAGTACAAATGTTTGGGTTATAAAACGCTTTTGATATGGACTGGGCCACACTCGGCTACGCCGGCTGGCTTCCAGCTGCCACTGCCACTGTTCAGTTGCCCAAATGCGAAAATAATTAAATGGATTTTAATACTTTTTTTTGAGTAATTCTGAACTAGTGCGTGGCGCACTTGAGTGCCAAAGCTGAAACGATCAAAGTGTAAACCCCATTTCGGAGTGCAGTGAATAACAACGCGTAACACGCGTCGTATACTTAATTATGCATACGCAGCATTGACGACCGTAAAAGGCACAGAGACGATAGACGCAGCTGCAATCGACACACGTTTATGGACCGACTAAAGTCAGAGAAGCGTTGCAGGAGAAAGCATATTTTGTGCGCTGTGTGAGTTGAGTTGAGCTTGTTCTTTAGCTAAGAATCTTCAGCATAATATCTTAGCTAAGAATCTTCAGCATAATATCTCAGACAGTAATGCCTAGTTAACTGTAGTATCACTAGCCCCATTACAAGTGAATTCTCCGTGTATATCAACCCTAGTCTCTGTGCATGCTACTGTTCGCTGTTATGCTACAGCTGTTAGCTGTTGGCTGTTAACTGAATGTTATGTTAGCTGTTATGCTGTGATTATCCTCCTTGTACCTAAGCTCCACTCTCTATACATCCAACTCCCTCCTCAGCAATTATTATGCTATGTTACAGCTGTTAACTGTATGTTATGTCACAGCTGTTAACTGTATGTTATGTCACAGCTGTTAACTGTATGTTATGTTAGCTGTTATGCTGTGATTATCCTCCTTGTACCTAAGCTCCACTCTCTATACATCCAACTCCCTCAGCAATTATTATGCTATGTTACAGCTGTTAACTGTATGTTATGTCACAGCTGTTAACAGCTTGCATTAAGTTTGCGTGAGTTTGCACTTTAGTTGTTCGCATCTTCACTCACTATGATGTCGATAAATGAATGATAAATTAATGACTAGAAAGACAGACCTGGCACAAGGTATAGAATAGGCTTCAATACTGTGGACCATGACTGAGCACTTTCTCAGCAGAAGCGGGCATAGCTGGACGTCTCAATATCAAAGTCTCTAATAAAACTACTTTTATCGAATGAAACCATATATATACACAATAAATAATCTTATTCACATCAAATCGTATAAAACCTCCGCCAAACTACACTAATGCCAATGCTAAAAAGATAATAAGTCTATAAAAAATATATATAAAGGTCTGTATAATAAATCTCAGCTAGACTTTGAGTATATATTCTGTTTGATTCACAGCAGCATTGAAGCTAACAACTGTTGCCAGCTGCAGCTTGTCTATCTAATCTAATGCATATCTAATTCATATTAAACCAGTTAACCGGTTTACTTTTATGGACATGCTTCGATTTACATGCCAAGCGATTAAAGCCAGCTAAAATTAAGCTCGCATTTTAGCGGGTGTGCATCAATGAGAACTAAAACGCAATTCCGAAATGGGTTGGGCCATAATAATGTTACGGTGAGAACTTGACTTCGCCGCGCCCCAAACAAAACGTAAAGCGACTCAAAATAAATATATATTCTGTACGTATATCTGTGTGTGTGTGTGTGTATTTAAGTGTATTTAAACACATCCCATACACACATATGACAAAGGCCGGACGACTTTTTTTGGGCAGCTCAAACTGCTGAGAAAGTAAAACACGCACACAACTCAACTCAACTCAACTAAACGACTCCGCTCAGGTTGCCCAAATTTGGATGCGATTCTCACACACAGCGCCACAACATGCAAATCTAATTTCCGTACAGTGCCAGCCAGAAGTTGATGTACGCTGATTAAGAATTTAGCTTGATATAATTGAAATATATATTTTTGATGTATTGAAAATATTATTTAAAAAATTTACATTTTAAATATATATTTTAAATAATATATCAATAATATTTTGTATATATATATATATATATAATATTTCCATATTAATTTAACTATATTTTTAAATATGTGCAAATATTTTTGGAATTATTATTTGGAAAGTTTACAAATAAATAATATTTACAAATTAAATGTATTAAATAAATTTAATTAAATATCAATTAAATAAATATAAAATATAATTATAATTTTAAGCTGGCAATATTTATAGTACTAATATGATATAAATATTTTTATTTTATTATTTTTTATTTTCAAATTTTCCAAATAATATATATATGATACTAAGATATATGATAGATCTGTTTGATTTGACCAATTTTGGTTTATTGAATTTAATATATATAGTAAAAAATAAAGAGTAAAGTAAAAGCTCTAGATGGGTATGGTATATAGTTATAGTAACTCTATATAGACCTTTGGCTTTAAAAACTGATTTCACACTGAATAAGTGAATATAGGTGAAGCAGAAGTAATTCGCAGCTTATAGATGGGCATTCGACTTTAAAGACGGAATATAAGCCTATAAAAACCTCTATAACACTGCAGTCTGCAGGCTTTTGCACAGCACTGTATAGCTTTCAGCTGTACACTCACGCATACAGAGCAAGTTGCGTGTTTAGAATTAATAGACAGAAATACACCCGCAACGTCAGCGGCGTCATTCAATGGGGTCGCCTAATTGACGGTCCGTTGATTAAACCGGCGAGCTGACACACTTTGGCTCTGATAAGCCGATATCAGGTAAGCTATTGGCTAAGCGGAGCATGTAGAGGGGGGGGACATTGTTATGCTAGAGTTGAACGGCTCGTGGCAGCACTTAGTGGCAATTGGCCAGTGGCCAGAGACTACTTAAGAGAGACTCGTCAAACGCCCAAACATCAGTCAGGTTGAATGCGGCAAAATGGAGTCATTAAGGCTACTCAAATGTCATTACCACTTAATTGTTTTGTATCGTTCGTGGCTGGCAAATGATTTGCAGAGTTTGCGTTCATTCAACTTCCACCAGCAACAGCAACAACAACAACAACAACAACAATTCAGCTGGTTGTTTACCATTGGCGCAGGCCGCACGCTAATGAAGCCTGCGCATCCGAATGGCCAATATCCGAGCGAGCAGCCAAATGCCAATGCACAGCCCAGCGACACGAAACGCAAATTGTTAAATAAGCATGTGCAAATGATGACGGACTTGGACAGCGACTTCCACATTTTGCCAAATACTTTTAATAACACTAATTAAGCGCTTACGCCCAGCCGGCGGCGGCAATAAATTATGCAATTCGCCCAGTTAGAATGTAGCCAGCCCAATGGGCGCGATTATGAACGTGCTGCAAGGGGCATGTAACAGTGTTGCATAACAGTGTTAGATAATGTCAGCGTGAATGCATTTTGCAGCACAATTCGTTTACGCACTGTCATCTGAACAACACTGTTAGCCAGTGTCTGTCAACACTAACAGTGCAGCTGATTATACATAAGTTGTACAACACTGTTTTTCAGAAGAGTGATCAACACTTAAGTACGCAAAGTTGCTTACTGAACTGACTGTTCAGTCAAGTTAAAGGCTCATGTTATTATTGGATTTTTCGATGCATAATAAATAGATTGAGACGTTGTTCAACACTGCCTTTTTCAACACTTGCAAGATTTAAAATGTGAAATATTTGATTTGAAAACGAATTAAACAGACCGATTATAAAATGATTTGACCGCTGCATGCTAAAGCATAAATATGCATGCATACACTCTGCATACATGCATGCATGCATCCATGCAAGCATTCTACATATGTGCATGCGAACATTCTACATACATACATACATGTACATATATGTACATATGTACATGCATGCACAAATATGTAGATACATGCATACATGTATACATGCATTCATATGCACACATCTACTCATCTATGCATATGTACATGTATGCATACACACATATGTAAACATGTAGAGTGCACACACTCTGCATACATGCATGCATGCATCCATGCAAGCATTCTACATATATGCATGCGAACATTCTACATACATACTCACTGCCTCACTGCATACATGTGTACATACTTGCATGCATGCATATGTAGATACATGCTCACATGTAAACATGCATTCATATGCACACATCTACGCACCTATGCATATGTACATGTATTCATACACACATATGTAAACATGTATATACACATATATATTACGCATATGCATGCATACTCTCTGCATACATGCATGCATGCATCCATGCAACATTCTACATACATATATGCCTCATACATACATATATGCAGCATACATATGTACATACTTACAGGCATACATATGTAGATACATGTATGCATGCATTCATACACATATATACATACATGTATACATGTATATACACATATATATTACGCACATGCATGCATACATAGTTGCATGCGCACATACATGCACACATGCAATGTATGTTCATATATACGCATGTACATCAGCTCACAGTTACCGCTACGCCCGGTGTGGCCGTCGTGATTACATGACCTGGCGCTCAGCTTGCGCATACATCACGTAGAGCGTCAGAACAAAGCCATTGACGTCAGAGCCGGTCAGCAGTGAGCTGTGAGCTGTGAGCAGTCAGCAGTGAGCAGTCAGCAGTCGCCAGTAAGCTAAACACGAGATTGAAGGTTAGCCAGCTACGCCATGGCTGAGGCAGTGACCACACGATAGCTGAAGCTGAGGCTGAAACTTGGAGTCGAAACTTGGAGTTGGAGTTGGAGTTGAAGCTGGAACTGTTGTTGTTGTTGCTTGCTGTCTGCTGCTCGTTTAGCTGAGGGCAGACACTGGCGCCAGCAGCGGAGCAAATCATGAGAATCAAGTCGGTTCTCAAGGTGCAACAAACTGCGAACTGCAGCCAGCTGCAACTTTCATTTGCTCAAGCTCATTGACTCGGCGTGGCATCGACGTCGCTATATGTTATTGATTTGCACGCAAGCCAAATGGCAATCGCGAAGATATGTAGATAGCCGTAGCCGGGGAGCAGCAGCAGCAGCTGGTCACGTTATGCAAAAGTGTTCGGCTAATTGGATACGCTGGCCCATTCATCTGTTGGCACATGCACACCCTTCGGAGCACTTTTACTTTCGGTGTTCGGTATTCGTTAATTGCACTACTTAGGCAGCGGGCGGGCCCGGGTTGGGTTACTTTCGAAAAGCGTTTTCTCGCCAACAAAAGAAAATCATATTTTCAGACATGCTGGTAATCTAATTGCCGGAGTGACATAATCAGCGACACGGACAGCCTCACATTGTATTATATATGCAGCATAATTTATTATAATTAATTGTAATTACTTAATTTAATATTTATGCCACAGCCGAGAGGTGCATAAATGCGCTACACACACGGCCGACTACTTGGCCAGGCAACATGCAAGCCACCAGAGACTGTTGTTGCCACCATCATCGTCGTCATCATCATCATCATCTGCCACGATTACAATATGATCACGGGCTAAATAAGAGACGTAAACGGCTGTTCCGGCTGTTGCCTCTGCTGGATCTGCCTTGGCGCCCAGCCTATGCGGATACCAGCAGCAGTCGAAACATTTAGGGAAGTGCCTCTAATTGCATCCGTGAGATCGAAATCATACGTTGCTTAAACGTTAATTAACTATGAATACCTGGCCGAAGATAGCATGTGTAATAATAGAGGTAAGCGCATGTGCACCCCCCCCTCTCCCCCCTCTCTCTCTCTCTCTCTCTCAGGCTAAGCAGATGAAACTTTGAGCAATTTTAATAAGTGAATATGAATATGAATATGAATTGAATATATGAGTATATATTCATATTTTCATAAGTATAGTTGTGTCTTTAATCTATTTAGCTTCCTATCTCTCGCTTCTCTTTGTTTATTTCTCTCTTTCTGTCTTTCCCAGCCTCAATCTCAGTCTTTGTCTCTGTCTGTCTCACTCTCTGTCTCTGTCTCTTTGTCTCTGTCTCTCTCACTCTCTCTCTAGGTCTTCCTCTGCCTCTGACTGTCTTTCTCGGACTCTATCTCTTAGTTTCTTTCTGACTCTTTTCTCTTGACTCTCTCTCTCTCTCTCTCTTTGGCTCTCTCTGCGTAACTCTCTCTATCTCCCTCTCTCTTTCTCTCTCTCTCTCTGAATTTTCCTCTCTAATTCTTTCTCTTAGTCTTTTGCTGTCTCTAACTCTCTCTTTGATTCTATATCTTAGTCTTCCTCTGACTCTGTCTCTCTCTCTCTCATTCTGATTATCTTTCTCTGACTGTCTCTCTCTTAGTTTCTCTCTGACTTTCTCTTTCTCTCTCTCTCTCTTTAGCTTCGCATCTAGAGATCTGCAGCAGGTAATTGTTTGCTCTTCTTATATGTACTTAATGCCTTAACTTATTTGTTTGTTGAGTTATCTTGATTAAATTCTATAGAATTCTCCGCTTTACCAAGTCGAAATAACAATTACATTATAAAGCTCTTCCAAGAACTATTATGCACTGCTATTTTATTAGTTTGCCTGACATTTGATGAGTGTGGCGCGAGATCTTCTCTTATCTAATTTCAGTTGCTTTTCGATTTCAAAGGCCTTTTGCCCATTCAGCTGGCATCAAAAGCGGCCTAGGTCGTTGTTCCATCCTTTTGCTGGGAGCCGAGTTCAATAACATTATTTACACACGTGCTGCTCACTCTCTTTCCAGTGCCAACTAAATACATACATTATGTACTATATATATCCCTCGATATAGGGTATCGTTTCGATGCTATGTACACATTAATATTTGCATTGCTGGCTGGAAATTCGACCGAAAATCTATGCCAAAAACTAAAATGTAAACGTGTGTGTGTGTGTGTGTGTGTGTGTGTGTGTGTGTGTGTGTGTGTGTGTGTGTGTGTGTGTGTGTGTGTGTGTGTGTGTGTGTGTGTGTGTGTGTGTGTGTGTGTGTGTGTGTGTGTGTGTGTGTGTGTGTGTGTGTGTGTGTGTGTGTGAGCCGCATCAAATGGCTTTTGGCAGATCGCCAAGCACGCGTTGGATAAATAAATTTATGAGCCGCACATTAATCAATGCCAATGGGATGTGAAAAGTAAACCCAATGCATTGGGTTACACAAGCCCAGGCAGAAAATTGAAAAAGACTTTTCATCGATTTTTGCTAAACGAGTGGAAATATGCGTGAAGTGAAAGTGCTGTATGCAAAGCGAGTGCAGATCGATCAATTAATCAAATCAAACGAATCAAATCTGTCGAACAGCAACTAAACACAATGCAATACGAAAATTACAAATTAAAAAAAATATATATATTTATATATATGTATAACAATTGCAATAAAAATACCTTTTTCCCGCTCTATATATATATGTGTGTGTAGCGAAATATTTGTGAAAATAATGCCAAATGCTTTCGCGTCTGCCACAAATTAACGTCAATTTTGCCATTGTTGCAAAAATAAAGAAAGAAGTAGAAAAAAAGACTAAAAAGACAACAACAACAGCAGCAACAACAACAGCAGAAAACAAAGTAAAAATCAAATAAAGAGCATTCACTAAAACTAGTCATAGCCGAGAAGCCTCTATGACGCACCAAATGCCCTAACAGCGGCCACAGCGAGATTTTCATGATGAGGCACTGGAAATTGTTTGAGTAAGTTTGATTAAAGATAATTTACATTACTTAGGTAAAGTGTTTTTTTTTTATAATTAAGTGAATAACATATGCAGTCTAAGCTGTAGGAAATAGGCTTAAGATCTGACGGAGATCTAGATCTATAAGCAGAGTGAGTGGGAAGAGAAAAAAACTATGAATATATGCAGAAAAATGTTTCTTGATTTATTTATATTTATTTTCTATATGTATATAAATATAAATAGACTTTGTTTGGTAAATTATTTATCATAAAATATTTAAATATATTTAAAATATTTTTATTTTAATTATTAAAAATATTTTAATATATTTTTGTAATATTACTTCGTTTATATATTTTTATTTTATATGTATATCCACATAAATACTTTTTATATTAGATTATTTATATTAAACTATTTAAATATATTTCAAATATTTTTATTTAACATATTTTTATATGTATAAATACTTTTCATATTAGATTATGTATCGTAATATATTTTAATATTTTTTGAATTTTTTTTTTAGTTTTTATTTTAAATATTAAAAATATTTTAATATTTTTTATAATTTTTTTTTTCTCAAATAGATATGTTTGTTATTTATCTATTATTTCATTTAACAAAGATGTTTAGTTAGTGAATGCTACTTGGCTTGAAGGAATATTCAGCGATTAGAATAGGCTAGGCTTGCGGGCGTTGCGTATTCAGGCTGTTGCTCTATGTCCAGCAGTGATGATTGCATTAAAAATGAATTGGAGGAGGAAGAAAGGTGCTAGGTGATCATCTAATATCGCTTCAAAATTTAATATTTATATTTATAAAAATATATATGTAATTGTATTGCTATCAAGAGCTCTATAATCTCTATACAATTGTTAGAGTATTTGCCTTTCGGTGGGTTGCGCTTGACTTAGAAAGCTGTAAGAGGCATTGGATGTGCACTAATTTACACACACACACAGAGAGAGAGAAACACATAGGCCGACAGACAGACAATCGCACATCCACACGACATCCGCACAACGGGACGTATGAGTAACGTCAATTGAATTGACGGCTTAACAACAACAATTATGCAACATAGCGAGCGACAGGGCGTCTATGCCCGACTGTCCGACTGAGGGGACGACGACGAGCGGCAGCCTCATTAAATGTTTAGAGTGAAATGTAAGCTAAGCTAATTTTTACACTATTGCATTGTATAAGCGACAGAGGCTAAATTGTTTAGCTGCTTTTCCCACTGCATTAACAGTAAAGCACAATACAGTTTTAGCAGTTAGCATTATGCAACCGCATGAGATGCTAAGTGATTCTTTGGGCCGAGCCGGAAATGCACATGAGACGCCAAGCGGCCGTTAGTGCCATCAGCTAAGACTTAGTCACCGCCGCTAACAGCCGAGGGAAACAGCTGGGCTGTACGTGAATCAAATCAGTCATGTTCTCAGCTCTTAAACTGATTTGAAGTCAGCAATGGAAATGGGAATAGTTTGAGTGGCTCGTCGAGCCGTGGCTCTGGCTGTCCTCCGTCGCCATTGCATATTCATAAATCGAATTTGTAATTTACACAATTCAGCCCTGAATTCCAGCTGAAATGATTAGCATAAATATAAATTCGATCTGCTGCATTGCCAAACGCATTTTGGAGGCGTGAAATGTGACTAAAGCTGTGGGGCCAGGCCATTGTGACCCGGCCCATTGTCTTCCGGCCGTAACAATAAAGTACGGCTGTTGCAATTGATAAGCTGCAGCGGCCACAGATACAGATACAGATACCGATACAGATACAGCAACAGCTACAGCTACAGCAGCCTCTTCAAGGCGAATTTCCCATAATGAATAGCATCAATGTTTTTCAGACATCTGTTGCGATCGACTGATTCGCAGCTAGTCATCATCCCGGCGGTCACAGTCACAGTCATAATGTTTATCATGATGATCAGCGAGCGTGCTCGGGCTGCTTGACTGCCTGGCAGTGACATTGTCTTACAGCAACTGTGCGGCCACAGATACAGATATATAGATACAGATACGCACGCAATATTATGGCATCAGTAGCTAAGGAAAGCTATCTCTGAGTGACTTATGCAAAACTTTGCCCTGCGACTTATGCATGAGACTGGTATATGTATCTTTGAGATACAATACTTATATGGGCTAAGTCCCTCAATGTTCAGTTCATCTAAAGGCAACATTTGTATTCAGACCACCATATATAATTATAAATTTATATGAATATAGTTGAAATCGAGGTCAGAGCTATTATTGTATAAATTGTGAGTGCCAGCAGATCTATAATCTTGGTATCGTCATATTGCACTCTTCATATGAACGTGTCGATTATGGCGATTACAAAGCTGATAATCGTTGACTTGAAGACTGCTTTACATTGACACGTTTATGCAGCACGAATACGCGATATAGATATATGTATGTACATATATGTAGCATAGTCAGGAACATACACATATATGAATCGCAGAGTTCTGTTTACATTTTGAGCTGCGAAATTCGGGTTTTCATTCCATTAGCTAAAGTCACATCCATATTTGGATATTGAATAATTGCTATTGTTGTTGCATACGATTTTAATTATTGAACAATAGCAACAAATACATACATATGCATCTATATTCACATATGTCTGTCTCTCTGTCTGTCTCGCTGGCACGTGCTTTTGTTGCCGCTGACACAATTTATGGAGCTAAACAATTTCCATGCCTGTTGCTTGGCCATTGTGCGCTTTGTTGTTGTCTTCTTCATTCTTCTGTTCGTTTCATTTATTAGATCGGCTTTTGTTGTCTTTGCTGTTGCTTTGCATATGCGCCGTGAGCCGCGCAAATTGTTGCAGTTGCTGCACTTATTAGGCGGCATTTGGGTCACGGGGTTGTATGGATATCAGCCAGTTGGCCAGCCTTGCGGCAGACGAAGCCAAGCCTAAGACACCGTCAAGGCAAGGTCAAGAGGGCACGCTCTCGTCTTCCACTCTCCAATGACCATTCCAATCAACAACTCAACTCAAGTCCAAGGCTCAACTTCAACTCCAGCTGCAAGACCATCTCAGGCCGCAGTCAAGTTCAAAGTTGCGCCGAGTCGAGACAAGGAAGTGAACACTGCGATAAACGGACGAGTAATAAACAAACACAATTGGTAAATAGACACCAAAAAAAACAATATATATATATATATATATATATATATATATATATATATATATATATATATATATATATGACTCTGTCAATAATTATTAATTTGTTTTCCATTCCGCTTTGGCATAGTTTTTCGTGTTAAGTACACACGCGGCCAACCTCCAGCCGCAGATCGCGCAACGCCAAATGCCACTCCATCCGCAACCTCTCGTCTCTGCGTAAACACGTACTTTATTAACTTGTCTTGGGTTTTTAGCGTGTGTCCCCCCCATAGACTGTCAAGCACTTGACATACAAGCAAAAAGTGCAGACTGAGACTTAGTTTTTTAAGTCCTTAATATGTAGTAAACCTACGTTAGATGTGTAAAGAAGCTAGTTGTTGTCGATATTGTTTCTCTCTTGCTCGCTCTTAACTGTCTCTCTTACTCATCCTGCCCTTCGTCTTTATCGCAGCTTTGTTATGTTTTCAATAACTTCCCGTTTATGCATCTCTTCAGTCTCTTATTCTCTCCACTTTCTGCCATATTCTGGGCACTCAAGCAGTTCTATGCCTTTCTATGCGATTCTCAAAGTATTGCCTTTTATGCAGCTTTTTGATCTTTTCATATGCCTCTTCCTTATCTCTTTGTTACATCGATGCCTTCTCTTATGCTTTCCACTTTCTGTCTATTATTGCCTTTCTATGCGATTCTCATAGACTTGCCTTTCGTGTAGCTTATTGATCTTTCTATATTTATATTCCTTTGCTCTTTGCTACCTCGATGCCTTCTCTTATGCTTTCCACCGTCTGCTACCTTCTGCCTATTATCCCCTTTCTATGCGATTCTCATAGACGTGCCTTTCGTGTAGCTTATTGATCTTTCTATATTTATATTCCTTTGCTCTTTGCTACATTGATGACTTCTCTTATGCTTTCCACCTTCTGTCTAGTATCGCCTTTCTATGCGATTCTCATAGGCTTGCCTCAGAGTGCAGCTTATTGATCTTTTCATATGCCTCTTCCTTTGCTCTTTGCTACATCGATGACTTCTCTTATGTTCTCCACCTTCTGCTTTTTGTCGCCTTTCTATGCAATTCTCACAGTCATCAAGCTCATATATTTTTATAGGCTCAAGCTGGCAATATTGTGTATGAATTTTTGTATTTTTATTATTCATTCATAAAATGAATCATTTTGCAAGCCTTGATTCGCTTCGTTTGGAGGGAAACGTCGCAAGCTGCCTTATTTAGGGGTCAGTGCTGAGATAGCTTTCGCAGGGGATCAGCGCTGAGGTCAGCCATGTAACCAGGTGATTCAATTAAATGCGTTATGTGCATTATGGCGTCAATCAAGTTTTTTCCCCCCATCTGCCTCTCTCTTACAACAGTTTTCTACACGTTCGACTTTCAAAATTGCGCAGCGTGAAAAACATTGAATGAAAATGCGATGAGGAAGTTGCTGCCGCTGCCGCTGCCACTGCCGCTGCTCTGATCTGAGCAGAATCTTTTTCCCTGTGCCTTAAATGTTTTCATTCCACTTGCCGCCGAGTCAAGTCAGAAACTGGTTTATCGACTTTTCGTTTATTCTACACACACACACACACACACACACACACACACAGGCGGACGGCGAGTGACTGCAGGTACTGGACGGCAACATGGGAAATTAACTTGGCTTGATGATCGCCAGGCCAAGTTAAGTCAACTCAAGCTGAATTAAGTAATGAACAAAAACAAATTTATATAATCTGATATATTATCTAATATTCTAGATCTTTAGTCCGAAATGTTTCCCTTTTAGCCAGCGACTACTGTATTCAGTTTTGCAACTATCTGCCACAGCGATGAGTCAGCCGCAGAAGTCTTTGCTGATTAGATAAAAGCCATTGGCACATGTCAGCTGATAGATATACGAACTGATATAGCCTATAGTCAATTAGTATATACGATAGCAGCGCTAGCTGACTGATACGATTTGCTCTTTTGCTGCGCCTTTTGTTCGCGTTGAATTGGAATCTAAATCTAAATCTGAATCGGAATCTGAATCTGAATCCCAATCAGAGCATGGCTGACTTCAAGACGTCAAGACTCACGACTTCGTTATTAATTACAATGTATTTACTGTGAATTAACAGTGTAATTGAGAACTGCTATTCGTAGCTGTAAAGCCAGTAACTGCATTTTTAATTACGCCCAAGTGAGGCGAAGCAAGCGTAAGGCACCCAGAGTAAAATGCTTTAGTATAATAACCATTTCACCTGTTGCCAAAACAGCTAGCAACGAGTTCTAAAACAACTCAAGCCAATGCAAAAAGACATGACAACCAGGCAACAACAACGGGATAACAGGGCAACACTAGCAAGCAGTAGGAACGCACTTCGCATGCTCTTGACTCAGTGACAAATCAAATAAAACTAAATACAGATTATTTATGTTTAAAATTAAATAATATTGCGTGAAATCATTGAGTCTTTATAAGAATTATAGCCAATAATAAAACTTGATTATAAGAAAACTATATAGAGATTAAGAGAGAAAGAGAGATCTTAAGCATTTCGGCATCATTTCAATCTCTTCTTACAGATCTATGTAAAACTTGCATGAAGAAAATCTATGTTAAATGGAATATCATATATGTATGTGCATCAATATATACTATAATATTAGTTATATGTATACATCCTATCATTATATATGTAGTATATATTTCTATGTATGTATGTATCACGCTTCCAATCGCAGCCATGGAACAGGTCAAGCCCTCAGATATAGATATGTTCGCTATATCTTTGCAAGCTTGACTTGTCTAAAGGAGTATATATGCCACTTTATCAACTGAGAGGAGTATATATACCAAGTTTCAATGCTCTAGCTTCAATAATGGCGAAATGGAACGAGCATTGCACCAAGCCAATATGCCCGTTTCACTTTCATGAATGGGTATACTAAAAAGGATGCACTTGGCAGTGCTTCAGACATTTGCACTCCCCACGCTGACCCCAATATTTGGCCTCATTTTGCAGGCAAACTTAAAGGCTTGACTAGGCTTGGCTTGGACATGAGTTGGTAGAGATATCAATTATGGCTAAAACCAAATATGCCAAAGCAACAAGGATTAATGTATGTATGTATGTGTGTGTATATGTATATGTTTATATGTATATGTATGTATATGTATTTTAGGGCAAGGAGCAACTGCGTCAGCTGCCCAGGCAAACGTTTGCTTTGCTGTGCCCGTTGCCAAGTGCGCTTCCAATTGCGTTGGCTGCATTTGCCAGCTGCCACAACAACAAGAACAAGAACTACTTAAAGTCAACAGCAACAGCAACAACAACAGCAATAAAGCAACGGGTCTTAATGCTTTGGGTGCTTTGGTCACGCTCAACTAAATAGGCGCGCGCATTTAACGGTGTTTTATTATTTTAGCGCTTATTGTTGTTGTTGTTGTTGTGCCTGCAGCAGATGCACTATATAAAGTGTGTATATATATATATATATATATATATATATATATATATATATATATATATATATATATATATATATATATATATATATATATATATATATATATATATATATATATATATATACTATATACATATGTATTCCTTTTAAAACAATTACGAACATGTGTGCAATTACCTGTGCCAATTTCAATTGCACAAAGCGACGCTCAAGTCTTTATACTTTTCGTTGTTGTCCTTCTGCGCAGCACGAAAAAAAAACACAAGCAAAAAAAATTATTAAGAAACAAGCAAAGAAAGAAACGAGCGAGAAAACTCACACGCACATGTGTTTTTTTTTTTTTTTTTTTGTATATAGCTAAGTGTGTGAGTGTGAGCGAAACAGGAGCAGGACTTGCCGTCTCTTTGTTGTTTGACTTTTGCACGAGCTTGCTTTATTGATTTTTAGCACAGGTTCACAAGCCACACACACACACACACACAGACACAAGCACACGCACGCACGCACCCGAGAAAAGGAACACACCCTGCTACGGCATGTGTATCTGTGTCTCCCTAGGATACAAAGTGTAAATAGCAGCAGCGTGCGCTAATTGAGTCGGACACTGGGCACAGCAGCGGCTCTATTCAAAAGTCAGCGCACAGCGACAAGTGTATTAAACGGGACCTTTAGGCTGACGGCTGGCGGCGGCTGGTCTTAAGCGTTGCTAACATTGGCAATGTTTAACTCACTTTTCGTTATTCCATTTCATTTGTGTTGATCAGTTTAACTAACGAACAAAATTTGCAAATATTCGCGCGCGTCAAATTGCACGCTAAACAACAACAATAAATACAACAATAAAAAAAAAATAGTCACACACTTTAAACGCGCGCAACGGTCGCGATCCGCTCTATACGTCCGATTCGGTTGGTCTTGTGTTTTCTTCTGTAGCTAACGGCGGCTGGCCAAGTTTTATCGATACACACACACACACACAATTTGAGCAATTGCTAACTATCGATTCATCGTTCCATACCATCGATATATCACTATGTAGACATCGTTGAAATTATCCATCACTAACGGCTTCTACTTTTTTTTTATCGAGTTATAAATGCATTTACTGGCAGGAAGAAAGTGAATAATATGTATTAAATGGTAATTTACCGTAAGAAATTTGCAAAACGCAAGAGTGCCTTTAGAATAAATGTGTAACTAACTATTGTAGTTATTGTTGTGTCGGGCACAAACCCGAATGGAAAATGTATTTATGTCGAGTCGTGAGGGGGTGGAATCGCCACCCAAAAAGATAGAAAATACGCATTGTTATGCTGCCCCGTTATTGCTGTTGTTGTTGTTGTTGCTGCTGTCGTTGGTGTTGTTGTTGCTGCCATTACTGGCGGGTACGTTAAATGTTCTTGGTGCGGAGTGAGCGGGGGAAGGAGCTATACGGCTATTGTCGTTCTCACAAAACCTTGCGAATATATTGATTTTTAACAATACTCTATGCCAATACCACACGCACACACTGTGAGCCAATACACACACACACACACACACACATGCACACATTTGCATATATTTTTGACATGTATGTGTATATGTGTGCATGTGTGTGCACATGTATATGTATTTTGATGTCATCTAATTCGCAATCGCTGCGCTGCCCCCTAAGATAACTAGACGTTGACAGATGGTCGCATTGCATGCACTGTGTGTGTGTGTGAGAGAGAGAGAGAGAGTGAGTGCGTGAGTGATGGGAGGGGGGAGTATCAGTGAAATCCAATAACAAAACAACCGGCGGCTGCAGCGTCCTATTTGAGGTCCAGCCGTACAGTATATACGCAGTAAAGTGAATCAATAAGGGAAAATCGATGTGATTTGTGCGAGATTTATAAATAACTTCAATAAAATTCTATAAAAAGTATTAAAATTATGAATCATGATGATGAGTAAATGCAAATTGCAGTTAATGAAATAATTTATTATATGTATTAGTATTTTTTGTAATTATTATTATTTTTTTTTTAATTTTTCCCATCTTTGCATACATTATAGTCTGGTTCATTTTAGCCAAGTCACACTGTAGCTGCGGTTTGGCTCATATTACACACACACACACACACACAGAGAGAGACACACGCACGCAGTCTGCTGCGGCTGCGGCTGCATCCTGTGCACGAACTTTTTTTAATTTTTTGCAAAATTATTTTAAAGGCCAAGTTTAGACGGTGGTGGTTTACACGTGTGCAGCCAATTCGGGGGTTGCCTAAAAGCCAGAATAATGCCAATGACAACAGCAACAACAAATGCATTCACAATGATTCACAGTTGATTCACAGTATTAGCTCATGCCAAGAGGTGTGTGTGTTTGGTTGAATTGCTTTCGTTTATGCTAATCAAAGTCGGCTTTGTTTTACTTTTCCAGGCAACTGACTCCGCGCATAGCATGCCAGCAGCAGTTGAAGTATACACTGGCTGCTGAAAGGTAGACAACGCTTAACGCTTTCTGGCAGCGCACGAAATGAACTCGTGCAGCGACATCAGCAACGAGTCGATGGAGCGGAATCATGTGAATCATGTCCCAGCCGGCGGCCACTCGGAGCTGCACATGAACTTTGGCGCCGCCTGCAAGCCAGCCTCCCAGGAGCGCTACGTCTGGGAGATGCGCACCCGTAGCCCCAATGTGACGCCAGCCAGCACCGTGCTGAACTCACCGGATCTGAATGCGGAGCTGCAGTATGCGCCCATGCATCATCACCAGGCCTTCGAGCGGGTATCGCCACCCCATCAGCTGCCGGGCTACATGACCTCGCAGCACCAACAGCAGCAGCAACACCACCACCAACAACAACAACAGCAGCAGCAGTCGGGCTATTATTACCAGAGGCCGCATCCACACCAGATACGCCTGGGCCGCAGCCCGGGCAGCAGTCAGTTTGAGCCGGAGGTACGAATCGAAATGAAATATATATTGTATACATACTACTATATACTTACCTTTAGGGCATAGCGAGTCCCGGCTCGCCCACCGATGTGGGAAAGGCCGATGGGCAGTGCCTGCGCGACGGCGAGATTGTTGTCTTTGACGACATCGACACCAACTGGATGAACAAGTCGCCGGCTCTGGCAGCCGCCGAGCGAGACAGCAACGAGGATGTGCTGAAGGTCACCAAGATGATTGGCCAACTGCCGATAGCCGAGTATGAGGGCTCGCCGCGTCGCTTCGGCAACCAGCCGGTGGCTACCAAGGCTGTTGTTGGCATGCCCAGGCGCCCGCCTGGCTTTCCGCAGCGTGTCTCGCCCGTCAAACAGCGCATGGAGAGTAGCGTTAAGACATCCGTTGGCAATCTCATTGATCTGATTGATCACGAGGGCACTACGGCCGCCACGGCAGCCTCGAAGACGCCCACTTTTGATTATCTGTACGAGTTCTCGGAGACTCGCAAAGTGCTTGAGGAGTTCTTCAAGGGCAATCCGGACGAGGACGAGAAGCGATTCACGGACTACACAACCGAAAGTGGCGACGATGTGGCCAGTTCGGTAAGTCTCTGAGGGCGTCTCTAGTCCCTATTGCAATCTCAACTCAATTATTTACCAGGACATACAGACGCCCGTGTGCGATGTGGACAAGCATGTCGAGCAAGCCTACATTGGCCAGCGCCTCGCTAGAATACCCAAAGACGAACTCTACATGGTCCATCGCTCGCCCAGGATGCAGGTTAGTCATATTTATATATATATACATATGGTCAGTCTATAGTATAGCTCGATTCCTTTCACAGTCGAGCGAACACAATGCCTACCAGGAGCACAACGACATCGAGCTGTATATCGATTCGAATAGTCGCAGCAGCGGCGACCTGGCCGACACTGAATTGGAGGCGAATCTGCGGCGGCACTCGCGCAACTTTACGCTGTCGCCGGAGACGACGGACTACGACTCGAACTGTGGCGACTTGGACAGCCTGTCGAACGACATCAACTGCGCCACAACCGATTACGGCAAGCTCTACACCAGCATGCCGGTGCTGGAGGATGGACTCAGCAGTGGCCACGCCTCGGACACTGAGAACAATGTGTCGGTCGTCTGCGACAAGCCGCAGCAGCCGCAGACGCAGCTTCAGCCACAGCAGCAGCAGCAGCATCCCGAGCACGAGCACAACGGCAACAGCGACAGCAGCGAGCGACTGCCGAACGAACACCACAGCATCGCCACGCTGACGGAGGCCGTTATAGCAGCCGTAGATAACGCGCAGTCGATCGATTTTGCAGCGGTGCTGGCAACGCAGACGCCGCAGCCGATATCGCCCACGGCCACGCCGCCGCCGCTGGAGCAATGCGACGAAGAAGCGCTGCCGAACGATGGCAACAACGCTGATAGCGACAATCCCGCAGACACACACTACGGCCCCGTCTATGCAGCAGCCGTGGCAGCCGCTGTCACTGCGACTGCGTCTGCGACGCCCGGCAATAAGCCAGCAGCAATCGCACCGCCAGTCGAGATACAGGAGGCCATGAAAGAGATACGCTCGGCTCTGCAGCGCGCCAAATCGCAGCCGGACAAACTGAAGTTTTGCGACGAAGTGCTGCCCGCCGATCCGGACTCGCCGGTGTGGGTGCCGCGCAAGAGCGCAACGTCGAGCGCAGCTGGACGGCACGATGATGAGGAGACCGACACGGATCTCGAGACGGATCGGTTGCTGGGCGAGAAGGACTTCTTTGCCGAACAGGTAAGCGACTGCTGAAACTCCCCCAAGCAGCGATTATTGAAGGCTTTTTAATTTTTTGCAGACCCTGGCACTGGCTGGCGCCGCCGACAACAATGCCAACGGCTTGCTCAACAACAACAGCAGCAGCAGCATCAACATCAGCGACAACAACAGCAATCCCAAGCCGCAAACGTACTCCTCGGCCACCATACGGCAGGGCATTGGCACCTCGCTGACGCCCAACTCGCCGGACATTTGCCAGATGGTGGGCAATGCGGATGTCTCGATCAGTTCCCCAGAGAAGCTTCAGTATACCAAAAGCCCAACAGGATCAATCAAGTCGCTGAAAGACGCGGCCAACAGTGACAAGAAAACCCACTCTCGGAATAAAGAAGGTATGTGTGTGAGTGTGTGAATGTATTTGATTGAAGAAAAAAACGCCCCATATATATATATATATCGAACAATGATTTCGTTCTCTATTTTGACTCTCACGTTTTTCCTTTTGCCAACTGCTGCATATTGAAATTTTCATTTATATACTTGATGGTGTGATGCCTGCCATGTAAGTGGATGTGCTCTCTCTCTCTCTCTCTCTCTCTCACTCTATCTCACTCACTGTCTCTCTATCTCTATCTATCTCGTTATAAGTTGAAGCAGTTAGAGTAGTAGTATGCGTTTTACAAGGGAGCCGACTAAACTTGTATTTAGAGAAGGAACTATTAGATTATAAAGCAAAATGATGTATATAATTATGATATATAAGAGCATTTTTAGAGCTAGCTTTAAAGACTTTCAAAATATTGGTATATAATGATGATATAGGAATTCTAATAGTTTTTATAGCAGAGTTAAGACTAGTTTAAAATTTGTATATAATCTGAAATGGAATGATCTGAAATGTATGCTCCAGCTATACACGTTATGAGGCTGAGCTGGATTACTGTTTTGATACTCGATAAATAGGAATGTTATACAAATTATTGAAAGTTAGCAAAGGTTTTATAATAGATTGTATTATAATAGTTCTAAAACACTACTCTAAGCAACTCTGATTATAATTTATATTTTATATATATATCTGAAGAGTATAAAGATTTCAAAATTTATATCATATATATCTCTCATGAGAACTAAGATGACAAAATTTATATTGTATATATATCTGAAGAGATCTAAGATGACAAAACTTATATTGTATATATTTCTCATCAGAGTTAAGATTTCAAAATATTATATATATATATTTCTAATTCCACTTTATATATAAACTGGAGCTCTTCCTCTCTGTAGAATTCCTAATCGAAATCTTTGCTGAACAGATCTCTTAAACTTATAAATACATATAATATCTATCCATATATTTATACTTAATCCAAGTTCACTGTAGTTCCTAATAGTTTCCCGATCTTGCACCTAAAACACCTTTAGGTTAATCACTCTCATTAACTGTTTCCTTTCTCGCGTTGATCAGGTTTCTTGGAACCCAAAGTGCTCATTGAGGGCGTGCTGTTTCGCGCCCGCTATCTGGGCTCCACGCAGCTGGTGTGCGAGGGTCAGCCGACCAAGTCGACGCGCATGATGCAGGCCGAGGAGGCGGTCTCCCGCATAAAGGTGCGTACTCTTAGCCCCACTGTCCATGTGTCCGTCCAGTTGCGTTCCATTTAGTTAATACGCTTGGTCAACTGTTGCCTCTCTTGTCTATAATGCGTCTCGCTTTTCTCGCCCACACACACACACACACACACATCCCAAACTAACCCATGCTGCGTAATCCTCGATAACTTTAGGCTTTGGTAAGCAACAAAAACACAAAATCAACATTTTAGATCTATATAATTAATTCTAAATCAAATTTGAACTAACGTCCGGCTCGGTTTCGTTTGTTGACAGGCGCCAGAGGGCGAGAGTCAGCCAAGCACCGAAGTGGATCTGTTCATATCAACCGAGAAGATAATGGTGCTCAATACGGACCTCAAGGAGATCATGATGGACCACGCCCTGCGTACCATCTCCTATATAGCCGACATTGGTGATCTCGTCGTGCTGATGGCCCGTCGTCGCTTCATACCCAACGGTGGTGGCGTTGTCGTCGACTCACTCTCGACTCCGGGCGCTGGAGAGACCATCGAGGGCGACTCGCTCAAGGAGAACAAGGAGACCGGCTCGTCGAGCAAGCACAATCGCACGCCCAAAATGATATGCCACGTGTTTGAGAGCGACGAGGCGCAGTTCATAGCGCAGTCGATTGGGCAGGCGTTTCAGGTGGCCTACATGGAGTTCCTGAAGGCCAACGGGATTGAGAACGAGAATCTGGCCAAGGAAATGGACTACCAGGAGGTGCTCAACAGTCAAGAGATATTCGGCGACGAGCTGGAGATATTCGCCAAGAAGGAGCTGCAGAAGGAAGTGGTCGTGCCCAAGGCGAAGGGCGAAATTCTGGGCGTTGTTATTGTGGAAAGTGGCTGGGGCTCGATGCTGCCAACGGTGGTCATTGCCAATCTGATGTCGGGCGGTGCGGCCGCTCGCTGCGGCCAGCTGAACATTGGCGACCAGCTGATCGCCATCAATGGCATGAGTCTCGTCGGTCTGCCGCTCTCCACCTGCCAGACCTACATACGCAATGCCAAAAATCAAACTGCCGTCAAGTTTACCGTAGTGCCCTGTCCACCTGTTGTCGAGGTGAAAATTCTGCGCCCCAAGGCGCTCTTTCAGCTTGGCTTCAGCGTGCAAAACGGTGTGGTAAGTGTGCCCAATATGTCTCTCACCCCAAATGATGTCTCACCTCCATGCCCACTCCACAGATTTGCAGCCTGCTGCGTGGCGGCATCGCTGAGCGGGGCGGTGTGCGCGTCGGCCATCGCATCATCGAGATTAACAATCAAAGTGTGGTTGCTGTGCCCCACGACACCATTGTCAAGTTGTTGTCCTCATCTGTGGGCGAGGTACACACACGCATACACATACATATCTATATATACATGTGTACATATGTGACTAAATTTTCCCAACTTTTCATTGATTTTTCTTGATAGATTTTGATGAAAACTATGCCTACGTCCATGTTTCGTCTGCTAACCGGCCAGGAGACGCCAATTTATATCTAACTCAAGCGTTATATAATTATGCTTATGCACCTCTCAGCACACGCACACACACACACAGACAGATACAGATACAGATACAGAGCAACATGCGTAAATTGAATTATCTGAATGTACCCTCGTTTAGGCACGCACCACAAAACCGCACTCGAACAAACGAAGCCGCAATTGCAAACAGGAACTAGCCATACTCAACCAATAAGACTAGCGCACTCGCTTAAGATTTGCTTTATTTCAATATTTATTTTAGTTTCGATGTTTTCATTTGTTCAATGTACATGAAAAAGACTGAATTTTGTGTTTTGCGTACAAGTGTGTATCTGTGTGTGCGTGTGTGTGTATGTGTGTGTGTGTGTGTGTGTGTGTGTGCTAAGCATACATATGAAGTAAAAATTGTTTATATATATATATCAAATACTGGCGAATTGGATGCGGCAAGAGAACACGATATTAAGAGGGAGACGGAGAAGGACGGAGGCAATACTCTGAGAAAGGATTTAATTTAGTTGCCAATGCGCTAAACAGCAATAATTTATAATTTAATTATTATTTCGTATGGCTTAGTTTGTATTATTAACTACATTTATAATTTGCAGTTATGCCAAATATCAAATATGAGCTGAGATGATTTCGTTGGATATATATGTATATGTATTTTAATTTCTGTATATGATTAACGCATTGTATTGTGTGTGCTGTGCGTGTATGGAATGTCAAATACTTGTAATAGTTTAAGATATGAGAAGAGCCTGGCTAACTGCCAACTAACAACAAACAAACAAACAGTAAACAGTAAACAGTAAACAAAAAAACGAAATGCATTTAATTAAACGTCGTCAGAACCTATGTGTATAATTACAATAAAAGTGCTTTGCGAAATGTGCACTAGAGCAACAATAGATGCCATTCGAAACGAAACAGAGACATAGCTGAGCCACGAAGCAATAAAAGTACATTAACAATAAAAGCAAATAACGGCAGTAATACGATGAACAATAAAAGGTGTGTGCATATTGAATTATTTGTGTTAAGCTACGGGATAGTGAACGAAAACTTATATTAAAGAGAGCTTATTTTTGCTATAATTGACAAACCAAGCACCAGGAGGCAAAGTTAAACGCAACTTTATAAAGTACATACACACATATATAAATATATGTATATCTATATATATATATATATATATATATATACAAAAAGATTGAACAATTGAAAAGCAAAGCCGCAGGCGATGGCGAAGCAAGCGACATGTAATTATTAATGAATGAGCAATGTGCAGGTAATCACAAGTTCACATGTATACAACAAGATATACATACATATGCATTAACTTATATCCATATATATATATTTGTAACTAATCGTTCGCAATGGCATTATTTTTGCAATAAACACACACAGCCGGCGCGGAGCAAGCAAGTTAAATATAATAATAAATCTATATAGTTACAATTAACAAACAAATAGCTCATGTATACAGAACGTTAATGAAACTCTATTGCTAAACGCCTAAATGAATTAACTATCACATTGTATACTAACTAATATTATTTATTTATTTACTGACATCTCTGATCGATGATCGAGTCCATCAGCGAACACACAGCTTAAATTCGATCCGAGGGCCATTCGGGTGAAGCTCAGCTTATTTTGCCATTAAAAAAAAAAAAAAAAAACAAATACAAATATATTATAATAAAATGCTAAAAATAACAAATTTCAACTTAACTCGGCAAAAAGTGACATTAAAACAAATACATACAAAATACATTACATATTTATTAATTAAAATGCAAAGAAATTCGTGTTTTCTCTTATGACTGGGCGGGGAGAAACTTGAAGCCATGGAACGCATATGGGCAGACCGAGATTGAGGAGCCTTAGAACTATTTAATATATATGTATATATATTATATTATATATATATATATATATATATATATATATATATATATATATATATATATATATATATATATATATATATATATATATAATATATATATGTATGTATATGTATAATAAATAGTGTAATATATGTACATACTATATCTTATGCATATTTCTGCTCAGGCAAAGGGAGTTGAGTGAAGCTAGCCAGATATCTCGTGAGGTTGAAATGCTAGATATTTGAGTTTTAATAAATATATATTTATATATATTATATGCAGCTTTTATTATATACCTTTGCCTGACCAACCTTACAACACATAGATAGAACATCCACAGCAAATGTGTCCTCAGGCCTCTTACTCTCACTGGACATCGAACGTGGGAGTAAAAGGCCTGAGCATACACTTGAGCTTGAGTGGCAGCAAACACAACATCAAGCTCAAATTTATTGAACGCGTCAGCTCTTTTCATATATCCATACTTCAACTGATCGAACCCAGACATAAGTTGGTTCGATTCACAAATATATGGAAGCTCAACATCAGTGCGCCTAAAGCGCTCAACCGAAATGTTCGCTGCTTATATGAACTCCCACTAGGTTTGCAAATTTCACTTCATTTAATTTTCCTTGCCTTCTTTCTAGCCTTTGCTCCCAATTCTATTTGCTATTTCTGTGGTCGCAGCTGCAATTCGATAAAAAAAAGTTCAACTTTTGGGCAGATGCAAATTTGAGTGCTGCAAATCGACTTTCGTCGAGCTTAGAGCCAGTTGGGCATTAAAAATGCATCTGTAACTTGAACCAAGTTGATTACCGGCAGGGAATTCGCTAACTTCTTATGCTCTTTAAAATCAACAGCAGCAGAAACGAGTCTAGCCGACTGTGTCATACTCGTTCAAGGTCTAATAATATGTAATACCATCTAATGCTTAGGCAGTCTGTGTCGTAGCATGTCTAAACTACTAAAAGCAGAAAGGGATCGTCAGTTCTCAGTCAATCAGTTAGTCAATCAATCAGTCATTTAGTTAGTCAATCAATCAGTTAGATATTCAGTTAGTTAATCAGTCATTCAATCAGTCAATCAGCGACTAAATCATAAACTCATTCAGTCAGTCAATCAGTTTGTCCATCAGTCTGTCAGTCAGTCAATCAGCCAGTCTTTCAATCAGTCTATCAGCGACTCAATCATAAACTCATTCAGTCAGTCAATCAGTTTGTCCATCAGTCTGTCAGTCAGTCAATCAGCCAGTCTTTCAATCAGTCTATCAGCGACTCAATCATAAACTCATTCAGTCAGTCAATCAGTTTGTCAATCCGTGTGTAAGTCAGTCAATCAGCCAGTCTTTCAATCACTCAATCAGTGACTCAATCATAAACTCATTCAGTCAGTCAATCAGTTTGTCCATCAATCTGTCAGTCAGTCAATCAGCCAGTCTTTCAATCAGTCAATCAGCGACTCAATCATAAGCTCATTCAGTCAGTCAATCAGTTTGTCTATCAGTCAGTCAACCAGCCAATCTTTCAATCAGTCAATCAGCGACTAAATCAGTCAGTCACTCAGATAGTCAATTAGTCTGTCATTCAACTAGCCAGTCCGTGAATCAGACAAGGAATCAGTCAGTGAATCCGTCAATCAGTATCTGTCAGTCCATCAATCAGTTAGTCAGTCAACTAGTCAATCAGTCTGCCAGTCAGGTAACCAGCTAGATAATCAGCCATTCAGCTTCTCAATCACTCTGCCAGCCAGTCAATCAGTAACTCAATCAGGTAATCTGTCAAGCAGTCAATCAGCGACTCAATCAACGATTCATTCAACTAGTCAATCAGCCAAGGACTGGAACAAGGATTGCTGGATTCACTGACTGATATCCACCAATATCTCTCAGTCTGTCAGTCCATCACTCAGTCAGTCCAGCACTCAGTCAGTCAATCACTCAATAACTCCGTCACACAAGCATTCGCCAGGGCAATGTCCAGCTGGGCAGTCTCGACCAAAATGCGTTCTGCTTGCCATTTTGCTGAAAGGCCAAAAGTGTAAAACATGTGCGCTAACAGCTACGAACGTGTTGGCCAACCTGGAGCAAACACAGTTTTTATGCCGCCCCCAAATCTCAATAAAGTTTGGTGCGAAGGCAAACGCGAGCGTGACTGTGGCAAATATCTATCAGCCATGGCGATAGACGGCGACGTGGCAAATGTTGCTCGTGTTGCGTTTGGTGTTGGAAGTTTGTTTGTTAGTTAACTAGAACACAAAGCTGTGAAAATGCGTGTAACAGGCTGAAGGAGGCGTGGCAGGTACTCCAAATACTCCAAATATATACATCGTATAGAATTGATCCGGAGTTGTAATATAGCCATGCCTGGCTGCCCCACTCTCCGTCCGTCGGTCTGTCAGTTAGTCAGGGTATCTCCTAGTCGAGCAGTCTCTACTACTGTCTCCATTTGAACTCTGAAATACATCTTATACCGCTTACTCAGCATATATAGTATACAGTTGACCATATATAGTACGAAGTATATCAAAATAGAGCTTCGAGGGGCAAAGCTGCTCTTGTACAGGCTGACCGCATTGGTCTGATAGGAAAATAAGTTGCTATTTATCAGAAACGGTTTGAGATATTTTTATAAATTTAGCTTTATTTCAAAGCTGCATTCATGCCAATTTGGATAAAGTATAACGGTAATCCAACGGTACCCTTAACAGGGCTGTTAACGCTCTTGGGAGCAATGCTTGCATTGAGTTCATATATTTTTGTGATTCGCTTTAATGCACTCATGCGGTTTTATTTCACTAAAGTGAATGCTTGACTTAGCCAAAGTTTACTTTATCCTAATTGGCAGACCTTATTAAATATCTTAAAAGTAAAATGTTATCAAATCTTCAATAGTTGCTGAAATATGAGCATTGTAAATACTATCAGACTTGCTTGGTCAACCCCATTTTGTGGCTGGCATAGCTAGAAATCATTTCCCATTCCATAAAATAATAAAACTTAGATTTAATATTAATATATGCAATTCAACAAATGTTGCATCTTTTTAGGTTCTGAAAGTTCGCATTGCTAAAGGAAAACTCCTTTTTGTCCTTCCAGTTCCGCCCAGGACTTTAGTAACTGTTCAAAAAATGTTTAAAAATACTTCCCAAAATGCTACAGAGCCCAATCTTGTTTTATTTTAAGAAGAATAAAACGGAGCTGCATAGAAAATAAATTTGAAGACTCTAGCTCAAATGATATAGAAGATATTTAACATTTACGGAATGAATGTGAAGGGTTTATACTTATGTCGGATTTATCGTCAAACTTAAAGCATCAATTTAGGGACATTTTCGCCGTATTTCATACGGAACTCATATTTGTGGCATTTTTGTGGCTGGCCGCTGGCTTCACATGGCTATTATCGTAGCTGTTGTTTTTGGGATTATAAAGTGACAACAACAGCAGCAACAACAGCAATAGCAATGACAGCAACACAGTATTGCCCAAGCACTGCTTGCACGCGACAGTGGCACAAATCGAAAGATTTGTGAGTCAAATTTGGTCTGTTTGGTAAAAATTTGATAATATTTAATATATTTAATTTTATTATACAAATTGTTGTCATTTCTATAGAAAGACCCAACAAGAGTGTTACTATTTTCGATAGTTATAGATCTGCCTGTGTTATAGTTATATAAGATTTGAAGTTTGGGAAGTTTCATTCATGAGTTTTGAATACAAAAAGTACTTAAAGGTTAATTAAGTGCAAATTTATTGTTAACAATTAGTTATTCTTATCAATTTAGTGCTAACCCTTCGCTTTGGTAGACTTCGATGTCATAATTTTGAGGAACCAGATTCCGATTCCAATGGAATCCTTTTGGCTTTACTATCTGTCAGTCTGGACAATCAGCAAACTGCTTTAGCTTAACTTTAACATTTCATTTTTGTTTTTGTAGGGTATCCAACCCAGCGATGAGGAAGGTCTATTGGCACCCTGTGCCATATATATGTATATAAAAGGTAAGTCTATATGTAAGATAAATGTATATGCTGATTTATTATATAGATCAAATAAAATATATATTCAATTGATATGTTTTATATTTTTATTCGGTATTTATTGCACTTAATTTCATAATAAATAATAATAATAAATTAGGTAAATTAAATAAATAAACCGAATAGAAATATAAAAGAAATCAACTAAAAATATTTTAAACTAGCTTTAATTTTTTTTAAAATATGTCTTAATACATATAAAAAAAATATAATTATATGTACTGATTTCTTTATATACATAACTATAACTATTCAGTTACTTTCTCTATATATTTTTCATAGTTTTTTTTTTTTTTATCAAATTTATTATCCTTGGCGCCCATTATGCAGTGTGTTCAGGCTGCCTTCAGCCGTTTTTATGGCATACTTTTCAGCGCCGCCATTGCAAAGATACACACACACGCACACAGACAGAGAGACACATGGCAGAGATACAGTTACACATATCGCTTTTAACATTACATTTGGTTTGCGAGTAGTTTTCGCTCTGTTGTTGCTCTTTTCGCTTTCGGCTGTTACCACAAAATGTAATTTAACACAGGCTCGTATTCTTTGCCTCTTGTTGTCTCTGTCCACCTACCTCACACCCCACCTCCCCTACCTTTCTCGCTCTCTCTCTCTCTCTCTCTCTCTCTCTCTCTCTCTCTCTCTCTCTCTCTCTGTCTGTCTCTCTGCTGCTGTTGTCGATGGCGTTTTTCATGCTGCATAACAGGCACTTGTCACATTTTTGTTGGGTTTTTGTTAATTTGCTGGGGCTTTGAAATGTTCATGGCACTTTCGAGTGCCTGAAAAGTGAGAGACAGAGACAGAGACAGGGAAAGAGAGAGACAGGAAGAGAGGGGGAAATTTGTATTTTTTGGCTAAATCACACGCAAGTGGCTGCCAAATCCAGGCGGACGCCCATTAAAATCAGCCTTAATGCATTTTAAACACACTCCACAGCTGCAGCCACTGCAAATATTTCGAGAGCGTCATAGAGCTGCTGCCCTAGGCCGGCCTCTTCAAGTGGACAAGTGTCTCCTGGGCTAGCGTAATAAAATCAGAGCCAGAGTTGAGCCACAGTTGAGCTAGATCAGAAGCAGAGTTCGAACAGTTGAGCCAAAGTTGAGCCGGGAGCAGAGCCAACGGGAGAGCCAAAGCAGGGACAGAGCAGAGCAGAGCCAGAGCTGAGCAGAGTCAGATTCAGAGCCAGAGCAGTGACATAACTCAGCGAGAGGTAAGGAACAGTTGAGTGCGATCAGGAGCAGAGCCATAACAGTTGAGCCAGAGCAGAGCCAGAACAGAGCTGAAGCAGAGCATAGCCTCAACTCAGCCAGAGGTAAGCAGCAGTTGAATGCGATCAGGAGCAGAGCCAGAGTTGAGTCTGAACTCAGCCAGAGCAGAGCCAAAGCAGAGACTGAGTAGAGCCAGAGCATAGCCAGAAGCAGAGAGAGAGCAGAGCCAGAGCAGAGCCGAAGTAGAGCCAAAGCAGAGCTAAAGCAGAGCACAGCCAGAGGTAAGTAGCAGTTGAGCGCGATCAGGACCAGAGTCAAAGTTGAGTCTGAACTCAGCCAGCGCAGAGCTATAACAGTTGAGCCAGAAGCAGAGACAGAAGCAGAGACAGAGCAGAGCCAGAGCAGAGCCAGAGCAGAGCCAGAAGCAGAGACAGAGCAGAGTCAGAGCAGAGCCAAAGCAGAGCCAGAAGCAGAGCTAAAGCAGAGCCAGAAGCAGAGCCAGAGCAGAGCTAAAGCAGAGCATAGCCTCAACTCAGCCAGAGGTAAGGAACAGTTGAGCGCAATCAGGAGCAGAGCTATAACAGTTGAGCCAGAGCAGAGCCAGAGCAGAGGCAGAACTCAGCGAGAGGTAAGCAGTAGTTGAATGCGATCAGGAGCAGAGTCAGAGTTGATCCATAACTCAGCCAGAGCAGAGCCAGAAGCAGAGGCAGAGCAGAGCCAGAGCAGAGCTAGCAGTTGAGTGCAATCAGGAGCAGAGTCTGAGTTGATCCATAACTCAGCCAGAGCAGAGTCACCAGCAGAGCAGAATGAGTTTGTTTCTTATCCCGTCACTGATTCAATAACTCAATAATGTTCTTCATTCTTCCACTTTGCCTTCGACAACATATAAATTAAGTAAAATGCTGTGTAACTTAAGTTAATTTTGTGAAATTTGAAAATATAAATTTGCATAATTAGAGTTTGAACATAAATCTCTGAGATCCTTTGGCCGCTTAATGAGACTCCATTTTTACAGACAGATAATTTCGTAGACGGCTTATGATTGTCTCTCCGTCTCCAGTCGAAAGGAGCTTTCTGTCGGGCAGCGCAACGTAAGCCATTTATAAATCATTTTGTCTTAATAATCAATTCATTATGTCGCCTTTGGTTCGGCCGCCTTTGCCGCTGATTTGCCCCTCGGGCAGCCCGCTTTGGCCTGGTCTACATTTGGCTGGCTGCGCTGGCTGTTAACTTGGCCAAATTAATATAAAAAGTTGCTCGCTCTAAATATCATTGGCTGTGCAAACATCAACTTTGAATTTAATTATGTGTCTGGCATGAGTGGCTCCAGTTCCGGGAAGTGCTTCGACCCAGCCCGTTGCCCAGAGTCCATTAAAAAGGTACAAATAGATATAAATAAGTAATAAACGTGCGATAAGTGCTTGAGGCAGGCCATTGAGTAACTTTGAAAGGTAAAGTCAGAGAGAGAGAGAGATAGAGAGAGAGAGAGAGAGAGAAGGGGAGATTTATATATGTCTACTTACTATGATATATCAACATAAGGACTAGCGTCATTATGAGCAGAATGAGAGAGAGAGGAAGAGAGATGCTCTTTAAGATTATCATCATTAAAATCAGAGAAAGAGAAAGATAGAAAAAGAGAGAGGGAGAGAGATGCATTCATATATGTCTATACTCTGCTAAGGACTTTCTTTATTATCAGCTGAGAGAGAGAGAGAGAGAGAAAGAGAAGGAAAGAGAGAGAGAGAGATGCATTCATACATGTCTATACTCTGCTTCATGAGCTTAAGGACTTTCTTTATTATCAGCTGAGAGAGAGAGAGAGAGAGAGAAAGAAGGGGGTAGAGAGAGATGCATTCATATATGTTTATACTACATATATAGCTATGCTCAGCTTTAGGAATATCTTCATTATCATCAGCGAGAAAGAGAGATGCATATAAGGTATATCAGCTCAAGGACTATCTTCATTATCACCACGTATATCAGCTCAAGGACTATCTTCATTACATCGGGGACTATCTTCATCATCAGCTGACCTGATCAACTATGCAAAATATATGCTCATATGATAAACACTCTTGGCTTCTCATACACACATGCCATAACTTGATATCCTTTCAAAAACTTTGCTCTGCAACGAAGGCAGTTAAGCAGCTAACAAGTCTGCAATTCCATGGGGCATCATTTCGCTTAAGGTTACGCACATAAATCTTGGCCAAAAAAGAACAAAATCCAACAGAAATACATTGAGTTAGCGCGGCGCACACATACTTGAACAACACTGCGTATACTTATTAATATTTGAGCAGCTTTGCTTTGTGTCCTTCTGCTGGCATTATTAAAGCAGACATCCGCTTGGCCAGCGTCGCCCTGGCCATTTCCGTTTCCGCTAATTGCTGCAGTCGATATCTTAAATTAAATAACTGACTAAGTCTGACTCGCTCACACATCTTAACTCAGTCGAAGTAGGTGCAAAATCCATAAATATAAATCGGCTCGGCCTAACTTATACAATGGGGCTGCCCGAGTTTATATATTAATAAATAACAACTCGATGTGCTGCATAAAATGATATATCGGCCACAACTAAAGTTTACATATATCAAAGTCGATTTTATTTTGGCCAAAACCTGCCTAACACATCTGCTATTCCGCTATTCAATACCCTTTGCCTAAGGGAAGTGGAGTATATTGAGAGCTGAGAAAATATTTAAAATATACTTTTAAAAACCAAAATAATATTTAGTCAACTTAGTATTGATTTTATTTAAGAGATTAATTTCGAAATATTTATAAAAAAAATTAAGAAAAAACCCTGTTCCCATTGAAGCTGATCATTTGGGGTACATAGTACATGGTACATGGTAATATATCATATATCATATATCATATATCATATATCATATATCATATATCATATATCATATATCATATATCATATATCATATATCATATATCATATATCATATAACACATATCATATATCATATATCATAAAACACATATCATATATCATACATCATACATCACACATCATACATCACACATCATACATCATACATCATACATCATACATCATACATCATACATCATACATCATGTATAATATATAATATATCTTACATCATACATAATATATCATATATATCCATATCATATACTCCATCTGTTCGTCCGTCTGATATCTCGTAAAGTACAAAATCTGTTCAGCTTTATATAGTCGTATATAAATTATAATTTATAAATATATAATTTTCTTATCAATGAAACTTTAACTTGAGTTTCAAGCACCAACTCGAACAGCTTTTGAGCTAACAACCCCTGCGAAGGTTTCTATAATTAATACATAGATTAGCAATAGTTCGTATGTGGGAAACATAGTTAGTCACAGTTGCATTTCCATCACTTTTCTCCAATTTTTGCCTCGCTTACGATTTCCAGTCTAAGAGTGGGTATCCTTTAGTCGTTCACTCCCGCACTTTTACTCGCTTTTTTTTGTTCGGGGTACTTACTGCGTCGTCGTTGTTTGGGTGCTGCCTTTTAGTGCTGCGAGCCGGTGCAGTTATGAGGCGCTATATTGTCGCATAAGTGCGGCGAGCCCAAGAACTCGCCCGCACATATGGCTGGCAGTCAGTCGGCAGTCGAAGTTTATTATTTTAAGTGAAATATTTTCGGTGCGGTTAACATGGCGCACACAAAATGGCAACCGAAATGGCACACACACACACACATATAAATATATATAAATTTATGTATGTATATATGTATATACATATAAATATATATGTATATATGTATATGTATATGGCCGCAAAGTGTGCATAAATAAAGCGCTGTAATATTTAGATTACTAATATAACAGTACTACATATACCTTATTTATAGCCGATGCGGTCGCGTTAACTGTGAATATTCGATGTGTGGCTGTATGTGTACACACACACACACACACACACACACACAAGTCCAAGGTGGGTCAATCGTCCACATAAATTGTCATGCATATGTAGCTTAGCCAACATCTGTGACGACAACAGCGTGTGCATAGTGCAAATGGATCGTTCCCATTCGTTGCCTATTCACTCAATTTATGAGCTACTCTCGAGACTGTTAGCATATAACTAAGGTTAGTTCAGCACAGGCTTGGTATAGCTGTGCCACCTGGAAACTGAGGTTGTGAGTTGCTGCAGTCGATGCAGTCAAAGGAAAAGAAAGAGTTAGAGAAAAGCAGAAACACTAACATAAAGAGAAAGTGAATGAGTAGAAGAAGAGCCAGAGAAGTTGAGAAATTGAAAGGCATACTAAAGCAGAAGGCAAACTAACTAGAGAGAGAGAAAGCAAGAGAAACGAAGAAATAGAATTGTATAAATGAAGAGAAAGAGAATGCAAATATTAAATATTTTTATTGCATAATTTTAATATGTTTAATTAAATTTAATTTTAAAGATAGAGATATATTTTTAAACATTAATTTTAATTTTAAAGATAAAGATATAATTTTTTAATTTTTTTTTTTTAATTTTAATTTTAAAGATAAAGATATAATTTTTTATTTTTATTTAATTTTAATTTTAAGGATAGAAATATATTTTTTTCGTTTTTTTTTTTAATTATTATTTTTTTTTTGCATTCACATTTATATATACAGTTTAATATATTTTTAAAATAAATATAATTTTATTTTATTTTTTTTATTTTTTTTTTTTTAGTTTTAACAATTTATTTTTTATAATATAAAATTGTTAAGCTTAATTTAATTGTAAAATGAAAGACAAACTATAATAATTTAATTATTTTATTTTTTAAAATAAAAAAAAGTATTTAATTTGATTTATTTTTCAACTTCAACTTTATGGGAATAAAAAATTGTTGCAGCTGGCCAATGGCAATGGCAAGAGATATATATAGAGAGAGAGAGAGATAAATGCGCGATATAGTTATGTATGTGTGATATTTTTACATATCATAAAAGTTATAGCTAGCATGGGGCTCATAAAGCAAACAAGGACATTTCATTTTGTCATTTTTCTGCTTCTTCTTTTTTAGCGCCAATAATGTTAATCGGCTGGCTCTTTTCTTCTGCCATTGTCGAGAGTAAAGACAGCGAACTAGGCTCCATGCAGCCTTGAGTTAGACTAAATAAAATATAATTTTTATAAGTTATTTTGACAACGGAAGATGCTAAAAACGAAGAAATTTTAAGAGTAATATTAATAAAATTTTAAATTGATATAGTTACTTTGATTTACTGGGCAGTGCTCGACTATGAAGTACCCGATACTGTACCCGTTACGGAGTAGACTATAATTTAGTTACTAATTGACGGGGATATATAAGATGGATAGATGCTACATCATACATATGTATATATATATATATTTATCAAGCATAAAGTCAGGCGTGCTTCCTTCTCTCCATGACTTTATAGTCTAAAGAAAATATGCTTAAAATTCATAAGCTCAGCGAGAGACGCTCAGTTCACCTGCCGACTGCACTTGGTGCCGTCTTCCTTACTTTATTATGCAACTAATAAATATTTGATTGTTTTTGAATACTAATCGAGGTATAACGAGCTCGCTAATTTCCATTTCCATGTCGCTGAACCCAAAGTTGGGCACAGAGCGCGACCTGAAAAGGGCAAGCGGCACGCGGCAAGTTTAAAGAACCTAAAAAAAAAAATAAAAAAGAGGAGCAGAACGAAATCACGCATAGGTTGCAACGCATCGAACTGTGCCCGACGGTGTGAGTAGTACTCGTGGAATTCATTTCATTCATAAATCGCTGGCGACTGCGACGCCTGCTGCTGGGGAAGTTTATCCGCGCAGGCGCATCGCCAACTGTTCCCAGCTGGGGCAGTGGCCGTGCAGAGGGACGTGACACTGGGCACAGCAGCAAATACTGGGCACAGCCCTCCAAAATAACGGAAATAGTGGTAGTCTCTAACTGGGGTACAGCTTAAGCAGACTGAAGAGCGTTAACGCTCTCTTAAATGGCAAGAAATACTGGGAACAGTAAGAAATCGCTCGCAGGCTGCCTGTGCTGCCTTCGCTGCCTATTTGCCTGCGCTGGGCCAATGCAGTTTGCAATTATTTAAAGGTCTGTTGAACCCTGGTTGGGCTCTAATATGCTAACATTCTGCACACACAAATGGCTTTTGTCATTTAATGAATTCAAACATGTGGTTAACTGCCAGTTAAAGTGCAGAAAGTTCACAAAGGGTTCCACGACAGCGACTGTTGATTGCTCAACTTTGATGTCCTTACTGCGGCTGTCAGCCTAATTGCCGGATCATTCTCTTATAGACCTAAAAGGCCGGAAGTCGGCGCAGTTTTATCATCTAATGTTGTCATCCAATGCTGGAGAGGCGCAAAGAGAGCTTCAGTTTAATTAACATGCGAAGAGGAAGTGGAGCGAGGAAACTTGAAACAAAATTATGCAAACTTTAAGTTTTATTAACTATATAAACTACATAAATTAAATAAAGTATATAAACTATATAAACTATATAAAGTATGTGAAGTATATAAACTATATCAACTATATCAACTATATAAGCTATATAAACTATATCAACTATATCAACTATATTTGAATAATAATTCTAAAAATATATTTCCGTTTGCTTTAAAGATAGTCCAGTTTCTATATCTCAAGTCAACTCTATAAATAATTTCGACTTCTCGAACTTGTTTTTATCTAACATTAACCAGCATAAAGCGTCCAAACGGGCATATCCGACTAGCAACTACCTGTTTAAAGCAGCTTTGAGCTAAGCTTATGGAAAACGTAATTCAATATAAGATTTTCGCATATAGCTGCTCAGATAAATTCTTTCTGTTTAGTTTTCATGATTTTCCTTTTGTGATAATTCCTAGAAAATTTTCAATTAAATTAAAAATTAATTTTCTTTACAGTTCAACTGCATTTTTTATAGATAATTTAATAGTATTTAATATTTTTTTTTATATGAAACCACATTTAATTCATATCTGACTAAGCACCGAAAGGTTCCTGCTATAGCTATACAGATATTTCTATAGCTACATATCAGGAGCCAACTTAAGCAGACATACCTATAGCTATACATATATCAAGAATCTTCCTAAACAGTTATTTCTTCAGCCTACCTATACGCCTATATATCAAGAGCTATATACCAAGACAACTTTTTCTATAGCCATATATCAAGAGCCTCCCGCCTCTAGCAGCAACAGCTCTAATCTGTTCATCTATATCATATAATTAGTCTAAGCTAATAACTCTATAATTGCTCGACTTTCACTGATCGAAATGGATGCCTAAGTCCACTTGACTGTTGATCCTGGTTAATGGCATCGTCCAAATTGCTTGCTGACTGTTAAATAACCGCTCATTGGGCTATAAAGAGGGCTAATATGAGGCAGTAAAGCATCTCATCTGCAATGAGTATATAATTCGATATAAAAATAAAGCAATGTTAATGCCTAATTACCATTTGAAGCCATTGTTTGTCCTATATAAATAGGACTCGGGCTCAATGTGTGAGGCCTGGCAGCAATCAATAACATTTCCAGAGGCAACAGCCAACGAAAGTAATAATAATATTATTTTTATTCGAATTTGATAATGTGGCTACAGGTGTGAACGTCTCTCTCTCTCTCTCTCTCTCTCTCTCTCTCTCTCTCTCTCTCTCACTCTCGCTGTCTGTCTTTGTATTTTGATTACGTGTGTGCGATTGTCTGCATGCTATTTATGCTAATCAAAGTAAATTACCTTAAATGCCAATCAAAACACTTACCACACACACACACACACACACACACACACACACACACACAGTGTGCCTGAGCTCGAATCAGACACAAGGCAACAAATCGCCTTGGGCGCCATTAAAGTTATCTTGGCCAAAACCCCTTTCCCTTTGCCGCGCGCTTTGAAAGTGCCTCGAGTTTAAAAGAACAAACAGACAGCTTAGTACGAAATTTTGTTGCTTTCGCCTTGTAAACAGAGCTTTGTGCTTTGCCCTTGGCCTGCCGACCGCCCGCCGCCTGCCTTGACTGCCCATTTGGTGCAGCGCAGCCCAACTACAGGCCAAAGTTCATTCATCTGGGACAATCTGAGCATCGGGAATGATTGTAGTTAGATATATATGTATATATACATATATATGTATATAGTTGATATATAACTGATCTATAAAGAAGTTCTTTATTAGCATTTACACTTATTTCTATGTCTTTTATAGTCCCTCAAATGCTGCAGCGATCTAACTGAAAGTTATATATCCAAAGGAGCTCAACAGGTAGTTACTGAGACGGACGGACGGACAGTAGCTCAAAAAGACGGACGGACAGTAGGACAAAGGGACGGGCGGACAGTAGCTCAAAAGGACGCACGGACAGTAGGGCAAAATAACGGACGTACAGTAGAGCAAAAGGACGGACGGACAGTAGAGTAAAAGGACGGACGGAAAGTAGAAAAAAGGGACGTATGGACAGTAGAACAGAAGGACGGACGGACAGACAATAGCTCAAAATGACGCACGTACAGTAGAGCAAAAGGACGGACGGACAGGAGCTCAAAAGGGCGCACGGACAGGAGCTCAAAAAGACGGACAGACAGTAGAACAGAAGGACACAAGTACAGTAAAGCAAAAGGACGGACGGACATAGCTACATTGAATTCATGGACAAACAGACAAACGGACGTACAGCAACACGAATAGCTCACAAGCCCAACTCCAGCCAACTCCTTGCCCATCGTCAACTGCTCTAAGGACTCTGATACGACTGACTATACGAGCAGCACTTGACTACAGTCAAACTAGATAGTCAGTTTTGGCTTATAGTGAATAGTTAGTCAGCTACTTCAGTGCAAATTGTTTAAAATGCAAGCATATCTCTGCGATCTGGACCCCTGGACGTGCGGGGGGTGGTTCATCGGAGTCAGTGATTACCCAGAGCAACGGGGCCAAATTGATTCTCCCTTGATTCTCATCTGCTGATTGGCCGGTCGTCAATGTCTGGCATTTCGCAACTTATCTCCACATTGTTTTCGTATGCTTCGTTGGACTTAGGACACTAAGCTGTCAATGTCGCGTTTAGTGTGTGTCACACACACACAGAGAGAGGGAGAGAGAGGGAGAGAGGGTGGGAGAGACGCGCCTGGTGCCGTTGGCATTGTGGTCGAGCCATATTAAAGGCGCATTTGAAGCCAATTGCCGCATAAAACCAAAATCACTAAAATGAACTAAAGTGAATGTGTGGGCTGCGAGCAGTGCGATAGCCACTTAAAGGATATATATACATACATACATACATATATATATAAATTATACGAGCACCACAAATGCCACCTGACTTTGCACTGGATTTTGAAGTCAGTTCCGAATGAAAGTTCGATTTGATGCCCTTCACTTGTGTTCGCTGCGTGTAAAAATGTCTAATCCGCCGCCTCTTGTCTGATTCAAATCGATGGCCATGCCCCCGTCGCTGTCAGTCAGACCCGGGCCCGGGCAAGGGCAAGCCGCTTACTCGCCTGAGTGGCAGCTCTGCCAGCGGATTTCAATAGATTACACTAATGGTCGCGGTCCATGAATGAATGAATGAATGAATGAAAATCTGCCAGCGACTTCAAAAAATCCAACAAAAATAAATAAATAAGAAATAAAAGATTTTCTATTTCAAATAAATGGCAAAGCTCTCATTTCTCAGTGTCTGTCTGGCTGGCTGAGACATGTGCTAATATCCTCTTAAATATTATTTAAAATACTTGAAGTGCTGTCAACTCGGGAGTATTATTATATTATGAGAGTATTTTCTATTGGCAAAATATAGGAAAAGGCTTAAGGAGGTGAACGGCAGGCTGCTCATAAAGAAGGCTTACAAATCCGCCGGACTCGTGCCCAGACACTCAACTCACGCAGGACTCGAGTCCTGCTGTTCAGCTCACACTCTAGTTGACAGGTTACGGCATTTGAACCGTAGCACTCAGACCAGCCGGATTCGCACCCCGGCACTAGTTCGCCGGACTCGAACCCTATCGCTTAGCTTACGGACTATTTCTACTATTGCTCAGTAAATCGCCGTAGTCGAGTCCTGCCGCTTAGCTCACACAGTAGCTAAGAGCTCTCCGGGCCAGCTTTGCACTTAGTAAATCGCCGGATTCGACCTCAGCTCCGTTTACCCTTTCGCACATCTCAACCCTGCTGAGCAGTGTATGCTTAAATTGCTGCTATTCACTTGAACTTGAATACGGATTATAATTCCTCACAGTTTTTTGCGTATTCAGTTGCGCATCCTTTTAGGCTGGCTTTGGGCATTGGCAATTATTTTGGCAACAAATTGACAATAAATGAAAGAGAACTTTTAGATTACTTTGTCACTGGCTTTTAACTTGCAGTTGGACCTTCGAACGTCGCCGTCGCCGTTGCCGTTGCCATCTCATTTACATAGACAAAAACGAAGCCGTTGTCGTCAGTCCGTCCGTCCGTCCGCTGTCCGGCAATTCGTTTAGCGGAGTTCAGCAACAGCTGCGTCATGGCATCGCCGTCCCGGCCACTCTGATTGGCTTTGTTCGCATTGTGTCTGTGTCATTAGCAGGCGATGGCGCAGCTTTTCAGCTCTGCAGCGCTAGCATTTTGTAACCTTTATTGGCCGGACAAGTCCGGCGGGCCGGGCCGGGCCGGGTTGGTATAATTAATTTGATTTACGCTTTATGGTTTTAAGTTAATTTGCAAAGTTTGCTCGCCAAATATATTCAGTCACGCATTCTATGAGTCACTCTCTCCGCTCATCATTGATCAGATGATGTCCTGCAGCAGGAATCGAAACTTGATTAAATCTCTCGCCCACACCTATCGCTCTCTCTCTCTCTCTCTCAACAGATGTAGATAGCCCCACTTGCTCATAGCTGCCACCTGCGTACGTGGCATGTATGTGTATGTCCTGTGTGTGTCGCTGCAATCGATTCGCTTATGCAGCAGCATCAACAGCCCCAGAGTCACGTTCGACCAGCTGCGCTATCAGTTCAAGCTGCCACAGGCAACGATTCTTTGCTTTTTTTTACAGCCCTCGCCACATTTGAGCGCTATCAGCGATTTGCTAGTGCGCGTAATCCATGTAACCAGGCATACCCTGGTCAGCCAAGCAGCCAGGCAGCCAGGCAGCCGGACAGCCTCTGAATGTTGTTGACCGCCATCGCCGTCGCCGCCATCGCCGCCTCCGTCCACGCAGCTCATCATTGCCGTCGTTCTAATGCATAAACTTGAATGCTGAGCTTTTAATACGAGTTATATGACTAGCACGATATGCGGCCAGCGCTGGGCTCGGCCATTTGACTGACGCCGAATACCCTGAGGCCCTGCAGGGTTGCAACTTTCCATATGCCTCGGGGGATACTAGATGGAGTTAAGGTAATAGCTTAATTGGGAGAAAGAAGATATGTGAGCTTTTAGCTTTTAATATTGAATGTCAGTCACCTCATTACTCAGTTGAAGAATAGACAAACAGAAAAGTCTTCAGCTAAATCTGGGCTCTATTATAGATCATTATTGGCATCAGATTGTTATAGACTTTGATTAGAATTGAAATGTTTTCCGGTATTAGTCGGACTCAGAATAGTAACATTTAGCGTGGTATATTTTAGCCGCTCATTGCAGTTAGCTTAAAGCGTCTGCTACTTTTTATACTCATTAATTAGCTTGAAGGGGTATATTAGTTTTATGCAATGGCCATCTAGCTGTTGGGCTTGCTATACATCTAGCCATTTATCTCTCCATTCATTCATGCTTATAGTCATCCATTCGTCCTTTTGTCAGTCAGTCAGTCTGTCTGTCTGTTTCTGTCTGTCTGTTTCTGTCTGTCTGTCAGTCAGTCAGTCAGTCAGTCTGTCTGTCTGTCTGTCTGTCTGTCTGTCTGTCTATCTCTGTCTGCTATCTATCTGTCTATATGACTGTCTGACTGTCTGTTTCTGTCTGTCTGTCTGTCTGTCTGTCTGTCTGTCTGTCTGTCTGTCTGTCTGTCTGTCTGTCTGTCAGTCAGTCAGTCAGTCTGTCTGTCTGTCTGTCTGTCTATCTCTGTCTGTCAGTCTGTCTGTCTGTCTCCTCTGTCTGCTATATATCTGTCTATATGACTGTCTGACTGTCTGTTTCTGTCTGTCTGTCTGTCTGTCTGTCTGTCTGTCTGTCTGTCTGTCTGTCTGTCTGTCTGTCTGTCTGTCTGTCTGTCTGTCAGTCAGTCAGTCAGTCAGTCTGTCTGTCTGTCTGTCTGTCTGTCTGTCTGTCTGTCTGTCTATCTCTGTCTGTCAGTCTGTCTGTCTGTCTCCTCTGTCTGCTATCTATCTGTCTATATGACTGTCTGACTGTCTGTTTCTGTCTGTCTGTCTGTCTGTCTGTCTGTCTGTCTTTCTCTGTCCGTCAGTCTGTCTGTCAGTCAGTCAGTCTGTCTGTCTGTCTGTCTGTCTGTCTGTCTGTCTGTCTGTCTGTCTTTCTCTGTCTGTCAGTCTGTCTATCTGTCTGTCTGCCTGTCTGTCTGTCTGTCTGTCTGTCTTTCTCTGTCTGTCAGTCTGTCAGTCAGTCTGTCTGTCTGTCAGTCTGTCTGTCTGTCTGAATGTTTCTGTCTGTTTATCTGTCTGTCTGTCTGATTGTCTTTCTCTGTCTGTCAGTCTGTCAGTCTGTCTGTCTGTCTGTCTGCCTGTCTGTCTCTCTGTCTGTCTGTCGGTCTTCCACACTGCTTAAAGAGTATCATATAGTCAGTAACGCCCGACTGCAACATTCTTACTTATTGCTGTTGTTCTTTTTCGGAGCTTACTTACAGGCGCAGCATAAAAGTTCTTGAACGATGACTGCTCAAAGTTTCTGCAAAAGTTGCTGCAGTTGCCGCCTATGTGCCTCTGTCTGTGTGTGTGTGTGTGTGTGTGTGTGTGTGTTGCTGTGTGGGTGTTGCCATACGTCAATTTAGGTAATATTGTCGACGTTTATGATGAATTTATATGCTGCGGTTTTGTTTCAGCCAGCCAAAGGCAAACAAAGCCATTAAAAAGGCAGAAGAAAAAAAACGACAAAGTTACAGCGTTTTATGTTTATAAAAGCAACAGCAACAACAACAGTAACAGCAACAACAGCAACAACATAAACAAGAACAGTAACAGCAACACGGTCTGCTTAAACTCAATTTGTACTAAAGTACGCACACAGACACTGACAAAGGCAACTTTTGACAGCGCATTGGCACTTGAACTTGAAACTCATTTCGCTAGAGAGAAGCCCAGCATTCAATTTATTTAATTTTTTTCTTTTCTTTTTTCGTCCAGTAGTTAGTTTTATAGAGCTGAAAAATGTCTTTTCTCATAATGAAAAATAATATCGGCCTTGAGGGCAAATTGCGTGTGAAGCAGAGCCAGAGATGGGCCTATAACCGGCTCAGCATTAGATGGAGACATATTTATGGATACTATTTTGAGAGCAAACTTCGACTTCGAATTAACTTTTAAGAAATATTAATTATTATGTATAATAAATAAGTTTATTTTATTTATTATTATATGTACTTTGTATATATACTTATCCAGTATATAGTTAATATATATATCAATAAATTCTGTGAGAGGCCACAACAGTTGAGCCACAGTTGAGCCAAAGCTGAGCCACAGCAGCTGCTGCTCATACATATCTGATCGAACTCATTGCTCACCCACTGCTCACCCACCGATCGAGCCTGTAACAGGTCGGCGAGCAGAGTTCGAGTTCGGGTTGGCTCGCCCTATATAAAGGGGAGCCTGCAGCAGCCTGCTTCAGTCGAGTGCCGGATCGCCTGGTGGACAGTCTAGCAGTGGACCTCCTTTTCTTCAGCGGGGTATGTGTGTGAGGGGTAAGTGCTTAAATAGTTAGTAATATTAAGCGAATTTGTTAATAGTACTAAGCAAACTGTTGTAATAGCTATATGCATTGTTTTAAGCAATTGTTTAAATAAAAATTGTTAATACTCTTTATGCTGAATATATAAAAATATATATATATCTATTTTATTTGCATACAAATATGTATTGTATTTATTTTAAGTTATTGTGAAGAGAAAGTGTTTTTCTCTTGAATTTGCTGCTCCATTCTCGTGGAAATAAGGTGATCTAAGGAGGGAGCAGAGAGCACAACGTAATTGCGGAAGATTATAAATGCTCAATTAAGAGAGCAGGAGCCCAGCAGCGTGGGAGCGTAATAGATTCAATTACGTAAGAGCATAACTACGTAGGAGTGTATGAGCGTAAGAGACAAGCGTAAGACGACAGTAGCGTAAGACTCCAGGATCGTGTGACCCCAGAAACGTTGGAGCGTAATAGACTCAATTACGTAAGAGCAAAATTACGTAGGCGTATATGAGCGTAACCAAGAAGCGTATGAGCGTAAGACCACAGGAGCTTAAGACGGCAGGAGCGTGATAGACCTCAAATAAGTGAGAGCATAATTACGTAAGAGCGTATGAGCATGAAAGCCCAAGAGCGTGTGAGACCAGGAGCGTAATAGCAGAAGAGGAGAAGAGCAATAGAGCTCAGTTACGTAATAGGGTAATAGCGTAACAGCGTAACAGCGTAACAGCGTAACAGCGTAATAGCGTAATAGCGTAATAGCGTAATAGCGTAATAGCGTAATAGCGTAACAGCGTAACAGCGTAACAGCGTAACAGCGTAACAGCGTAACAACGCAAGAGCAAAAAAGCTTCTATATGACAATATCAGTTAGCATAAATTTGCCTAATTTCAGGTTTCTAAAGCAGAACTTCTAAGTTCTAAGCAACCTTCACAAATTTATCATTTACTTCTTTATCAACATACTTTACTATTCTGTTGGCCTGTGTAAAGAAGTATCAGAACGACGTGTGTTGGGTCAACTAATATTAATATATATATATATATATATATTTTTATTTATTCAAGTTTATACAGTCAATATATATACCTTATAAATGAGACTCTCAATATTATAATTTTAAGCCAGAATATATATATACATATACATATACATATATATGTATATACATTTAATGATTGATTCGCATCTGTCGCTCCCTAGACATGTCAACTAAATTCTATTGTGATCAGAGAATTTAATGTTTTTTACTGATTTTTTTTATTTCACACGCCCACACGCAGAGAGAGAAAGTGAAGAGAGAGAGAGGGAGAGAGAGAGGGAGAGAGAGAGAGAGACGTTTCCAATGTAATATGTCAGATTTGTGTCTCATTTGTTTGTCTGCATTTTTGTCGTCTAATGTTGAATGTTGATGCCACAATGCGTTTGCTTTTTATTTGCTGATTGTTCGTTGGAATTGTTGTTGCTGTTGTAGGTGTTTGTTTTTTATAGTCTTTGCTGATAAGTGATAAGAGCATATTGGCTTCGTCTGCGTCCATTGAAGCTAAAGATTCGATATACGGCAAAGCGCTTCTCCTGACCGCAATTGACTATTGTAATTATTTGCATAATTTATATATATTTTTCTTTAATTTCAGCTACTTCTGCACTCGGCGCGTGTATTTTGCAGTCGATCGCACCCGACTGCAACGTTTTCACACGATTTTATTTGTATTTCTTCTTCTTCTTCTTGTCGTTGCCTTTTTGCAGTTTGCCGCTCGCCGCCCGCCCCTCGCCCCTCGCCCCTCGCCCCTCGCCCCTCGCCCCTTGCCCCAAATACCCGAAGCATTATGCGCTTAAACGTTTTCACACCCACGCAGACAGAGCACACAGCAATTAATATCCCATGTCAGCGATGCGAGTTTTTTACTTATCTCTCTTCTTCTTCTTGGTTTTTATTGCAAATTTGTCTAATACTCTATCGCATTGCTGATGCATGATCGGAATGGAGTAGATCTAGAGATTGATATATATTTATATATAGATTGAGATATGCTTATCTTATACATATATATATGCATATTTTAGAGGAATATGTATATATCTATATCTGCATAAATATTCTAGATCAACTTTCATATTGATTTTTGGCTCATACAGATGAGACTCATAGTAAGCTTTAATCTTAGATTGTACCTTTCAAGATTATATATATGTATATTTATATATATAAATTCATTTTTTTCTTATAATAATCTAATCTTATAATAATCTTATAATCTATATATATATATATATATATATATATATATATATTAATAATCTATTTGGTGTTCAAATCGTATGAAATATATACCATTTTGCTTTTCTGAGCTATCGTGATTCCCATGTTTTACCACCCCTTTTTTGTAAGCTTTATTTCAAAAATTTTTGAAAAATACTTTCAGAGATGCTATTGAGCACAATTTGAACTTATTTTAAAAAGAATCAAATTGAGTTTAAAATAAATAAAGTTTTAGGACTATAGCTCGCATTATATAGAAAATATGCAATGTTTGCTGTGCGCTATGCCTCAATAAAATTTCAATAATAGTAAATAAATAATAATAATAATAAATAAATAATATAAATATATAAATATTATATTGTTAAAAATGTCTCTTACATTCTCTTAGTCAAAATATATCAGAATAAATTTTAAATTTAATTCACTTTAGTAATATATCTAACTTATTTGATGGATCTGCTCAAGGCACGGTTAGAGTATTCCGATTGCTTTGGTTTATTCCGTGGGGCTGCTCTTTGGCTAATGTGACAGTTAAATTGTAGCGTTGAAATGAGATTCGGCTTCATACATCACGGGACCTATTTAATCACTCGGGCATATGGGTCGTATGAGCAATATAATTTGTGGGCCGCTTTTAGGTTGACTCCTGCTTGCATTGTTTAGCCACGACTCCAGCTCCGGAGTGCTCTGAGTGCAGCTTCAGCTTTGGGCCCGGACCCGGACCCGGGTGCTCGTCTCATTAATGTGCGCCGTGTGCGATTCAAATTAGGCACACAAAGCGCTGCCATTAAAAACGGCGACAAAAAAAGCGGCAAACAAAACCAAATAAAACAAGAGCCAGAGACAGAGACTGAGACTGAGGCAGAGTGTTGGGCCCTGAGCTGTAAGGGAATGGAACTGAAAACGAATCTGTCGCATAATTACAAAAAATGTGTCAGACACGGCCGTGTGAGCAGCTCGGCTTTTATGTGGAAAAGTCTAGACAAGCGCTTGCCGGCCAGCCAGCCGGCTTGGCTGCCTGCCGACATCTTACCCAGCCAGCACAGCACAGCAGCAGCAACCCAGCCATCCTACACCCTGTCAATGCGAGGCATCGCCCAGCCACCCACACATATGAGTGCGTATGTGTGTGTGTGTGTGTTTGCCGGCTTAAAAGCAATTGGTGTCTGCCTGCAATTGTTGATGCTCTGGTATAAAATCAATATTTATCATTGTTCTGCCGGTCCAGTGTTGGCAAAGAGGCCTCAAGCATCAACTTTTTGGCCTCATCAATGCTTGAGAATTGCAAGCAGACATATCTTTTTTACTCATATATGTATATACTATATATGTATTTATATGTATGTGTTTTTTTTTTTTTGGGGGTATTGTTATACGCACAAGTGTCGTAATTGCCAGCTCCCAAGGCAAATCCTCAATTTTGGTAAGATCAAAGCAAATGTTTTTTTGCATACTTAGAGCCAGTTGGACCTATGATATCGACCCAAATATACCCTGTAGCTAAAGAATATAATATTTATATATTATATATCATTTTTTTTATATTTTATTTTATTTATTTATTATTTTTTTTGTTTAGGGAAATTTTCGTATTAAGCTCTCTTATAATCAAATATTACAAAGGCGAAGTATCTAACTGGCTGTGCATACCCTGTATTTGTAGACATTTTAGTCTTCCAAACGATTTCACATCTTAAACTAATATTGTCAACATAAATTGCACAAGTTTAACAATGGCAACGTAAATATAATAATAACACTAGACGATTGACCCTGACTGGCCTCACAGAGCTTCGAGCATTAATTCTTATTTGTAGATCAATTAATAAATATATTATAAAATATATAAAATCATATATATTAAAAATATTTTTTTTAAAATATAATACATATTTATAAAAAATATATAAACATATTTTTAAAATATATCTAAATATATATAAAAAAAAATTAAAAACAAAAATATAATATATGAAATTATTTTTAAAATATATCTAAATATAAAAAAAATATATATAATAAATATTTATAAAAAATATATAAAAATATTTTTAAAATATATCTAAATATATAAAAAAAATATATAAAATAAATATTTATAAAAAATATACAAAAATATTTTAAAAATATGTAAAAAGTCTATTACAAATATTTTAAAACGTATGTACAGCTAGACAAGCTAATATACTCTCATCACTTCATGCATAAATTAGTATCAAGTATCTAGCTTCAAGTTTAAGAAAATCAATATACTCGTTTGACTTCTTGAACGAGCATGTCAATAATTCTAATATTCCGAGACACTCGAAGCGCTCAATAGAAAAATTTTAAGAATTTAACTATGCCTTATTATCAATTTGCTAAAAATCATAAAATATCTGGAATCAGACAAAATATATAAATATATAAAATTAACTTAAAATCATATAGGATTCATAATATCTGCATGATAAAATCTAAAAAATATTGAACATATTTTAGTTGTTCGCTAAAAAAAAAAATTACCAAAAAAAATAAGCAAGTCAAGTTAAATAGTCAGTTGGCCATTTAGTTTTTGCTGGTTGGCGGGCGCATTGATTTAAATTGGCCATTTCATTGCTTCATTATTTGCTGGCGATGTTCAAGATGGCCAAGATGCTCAGATACTGGCAGCTGCCGAGCGACTGAGCTGCTGAACGACTGAGCGACTGAGCTGCTGAGATACTTAAGTTGATTGTTTGTTTGTCCCTCGCTATTTATTCTCTGTTGGCTGTTGGCTGTTTTTTTTTTTTTCATTTATTTATTTGCCTATTTCTGGCTTTGTCTGACTTTTACTAGTATTTATCCTATTGTTAGCTATATATTTGACGCTTTGCTATCTTCTTTATTTCGCACTTTAATGTGCTCAAGTGGATTTGTCACGGATTTAAAATATTCAATGCGTCCTTGTCCATGTAGCTCCTGCACTCCAGCTGTTCCCCGGCTACGATAACGATTCGCCATTTTAAACTTGACTTCTTTAGCTGGAGGAATGGACCGTGGTAGGATTCTTAAAGCAGAGCAAGACCTTGACCTGCGCATCCTTTTCACTATTCGTCTGTTCCTCTGTCCGTGCGGAGATCTCGTGAACTTCAGAAGCTGGAATTGAAATATTTTATATGTATGTATAATGTATATATTATATAGATACTATATATACAGGAATGGGTATGTATTACAGTCGGATACTGCCGCCTCGCATCCTATTTGCTTTATCTCTCCTGCTTTTAGGCCCAACTACGTATATTAAGCAGCATTTGGTTATTTGCTTTGACCACTGGCATGAAAAGATGCAATAACCTTGATGGGGCTGCCAGCATGTCTGTTCGCTGTTTAACAATTGAAGCTCCTCAATTTCATTTAATTAAACAGCCACACGAACGGCACACACGCACACACACAAACAAAGCCAACACCAAAGCCAAAGCCAAAGCCAAAAGCTTCTCTTAGGCAGCCTAGACTAATGTGAGGGCTGAACCGACCCTAAAGTACCCTTAAAGCATGGGGTATGCTGAATATGTTAAGAGTATGTTATTTGAATGTTATTTGAATGTTATTTAAAATTGATTTAGAAATTACCAAAGACTTCATTGTTATATATATTTAGGGAAAGTATGTGGTATTGACAGCAGTGAGAGCATTTCAATGGCTCTCTTAATTCTCCAGAATCTACGCTAGTTCTACACGTATCGCATATCCTTTAGCTCTGCTGTTTTCTATTGTCTTAGGCCTGAAGACCAGTGAATCGAAATGAATTGAAAACACACACACACGCACATAAGTCCTACCCAATTCCGAGTGTATGTGCACTGATAAGCAATGCAGAGAGAGGGGGAAAGAGGAACTTCAGTCACTAGGCTAAATCGCTCACACTGCGCACCTTTGGAGATGCTGAGCAAATCTGCGTGCCAGCCGAGGACTGGTTAATGCCTAGCATACCCTAATTGTTGCCCTATAAAAAATTTAAATAGCTGCTAATGGCAGCGCCAAGTGCAATAAATAGTCGAGAAGAAGAAAAAGAAGTCCAGCCCACGCAGCGAAGACATTGCCACGAGGGTGGGCACAAAAGTTGCAGAGCTTTAACCTTATATTATAGGTTATTATATATTGAATTTAGGGAATTTCAGATATATATACATATATGCAAATAGTAAAGGTAGTAATAGGGATATGAGCATAATAACGAAACAGGAACTTTATCTAAAACATGACCCAGCAAGAGGTATACCACTTGCCAGAGCTATAACTCGACTACTCTATAAGCTAGAGCTAATATCCATGCTCTTAGAATAATCTATAAGATGTGCCAATTCAAAAAATATATATTTTATATAAATATATTCCATGAAAGTGAACTAAAGTTCGGTAAGCAAATTATGATTTCTTATATGAAGCTTCGTATTATATCATTTTCTCCAACATTTAGCTCAACTGTAACTCATCAAGCCACCCTCGCGCGTACCCAAATGTCCCATTATGCCATAATTAGGTAGATCGAAACGGGCAGCTGCATTTGCAGTCGAATATCCAGAGAACTATCCCGATTTGTTGACGCCAAGCGAATGTAATTAAAAACGGCGAAAAGGCACTTGGCCAACATGGTCCAGCTGAACCCCAATTACTTGTGAATGGATACCCTATGCAAGGCGTGAGAAAGGTATGCTTAGCTCAAATATCCATTAGATGCATGTAAGCAAATCTATAGCTGGCTCTGATTACAGGGTATCTGGAGTGCAGGCCGCAGGACCTTTACTGCATACACATAATGTTCATTTCGACGCTATTGTCCTGACCCAAGCCGTTTAGCGTGTGTGAAGGTCATGGTGAGCCAGAGCCGGAGCCAGAGTCGGTCATCAGCTGCTGGGGCGAGGACTATGCCATGGCTGCGTGCTTAACTTGTCAATTAAAGGCAGAGAAAGTTTTTATTTTCAGGCGAGCAAGGACCAGCGGCGCAGGACGCCCACACTTTTTGATGCAATTAAAGCAAGCCAACGTCACGTCCGTCAATGTCGACTGAAGCGACGCTCTGAGCGCCTGTCTGCCCCGAAAATCACACACATACATACATGTATGTTAGTCACAGTGCAATATGCCTCGTTGCTGTCGTGCATAAGTGGTCGCTGCGACCAGCTGCTGGTCACCCAGGATTGATTTGCAGCCAAAGTCGATTTGGAGCTGACCCAATCAATTTGGCAGCGCAGCGGGCCACTCGGGCTGCCCAGTTGCTGTCACCTTTTGGCCACTAGTACAAAAAAGTACAAAAACTTGCCAAATAACACTTGTTTCAATGCACGAGCAGATGAGGTGGGAGGGGGAGGGGGAAGGTGGGACTAAGGCTTAGCTAGCGACTCGATCAATGACGCGTTCTGGCTAAGCTCTTGAGCACACGCTGGGCGCCTCTGGCTAATGGAGTACATAATTCAATTTGCAACAATTACCATACACACACACACACACACACACACACACACACACTCACTCACATACAAAATTGTGACTTTGGGTGTAATGAATATACACTGGGAGAAACAATTGCTAGCCAAACCTGTTGCATAAGCTTAAATATAGTTAATAATTGTTCACAATTCAATATGTAATATTTAAGATTGGCCTAGATGATGGCCTAACAGCCTCTTATGGAGGCTAGATCAAACGTGGCTAAGAAGCTGATGAAGGTAAACCAATTTACCGTAAAAAAACGCCAAAAATTATGAATTTTTGATCCTAATCAAAGAACAGAAATCATCATATATCATATATTGATCATATATCATATACTTATCATATTTCATAAATGTTCATCATATATCACATATACTCACCATATGTCATATATACTCATCATGTATCATATATACTCATAATAAATCATATTTCATATATATTCATCATATATCGTATGTATATTCTCATCATATATCATATATACTCATAATAAACTATATTTCATATATACTCATCATATATAATCGTCATATATCATATATACTAATCATATATCATATATACTCATCATATTTCATAGCCACTCGCCATATATCATATGTATATACTCATCATATTTCATATATATTTATCATATATACTCATAATAAATCATAATTCATATATATTCATCATAAATCGTATCATATACCATATATACTCATAATAAACTATATTTCATATATACTCATCATATATCATATATACGCATCATATATGTATTATTTCGCCTGAAGGCCGTTGTCGCTCTGGCTTAAAACAAAAATTGTTATTTAGAATTAATTCTTGGTAACAATAAAAAAATAATAAATAAAAAATAATAAATAAAATAAATAATGTATTATATATATCATACCCATATTCATATATCCACTCAACTGTTTCTCCAAGTGTCTGCCCGCCATTTGGGCTTTATAGCCATCTGCATATGCAAATATTCAAATTTCGTGTCAATCAGAAAATGTTGGTAAATCTTTGACACTTTGCCACCCATCATATGGCAGCCATACGTACCCATAACAGTTAAGTTTACGATGCCATCAGTATAATTTCAAATTGCTCAAGACACACAAATACATATATGAATATGTCTATATATATGCATATCGTATGTAGTTCTCGAGCCGCACGCCAAATCATATATCCAACTATCCATCTCTTTCTCTTGCTCTCCCTATTTCAGCTTCAGTTCTACAACATCTATGTGCCTTCCATTATCCATATCTGTAGCTATTATATTACTAGATATTATCTACATATCTCTCTGTCTACCTGCCTCTATATCTCTGTGTCTCTCGTCTGTTATCTAGTTCTGCATTCACAGTAAAAGCTTAATTTACCAAACCATTTAAGAAAAGCTCTCCAAATATTTCAATCTCAACGAATAATTCCCAAAACATGCACCAATCGCTTTTCAGCTGCCAAAGCTTTCATTGGGCCTGAAAGATGCAACTTCAAATGGCAAACTTCCGATGTCTGATTGCAGTTGGTCACTCAAGCTGAAAGCTTAGCCCCAAGCAAAAGCTCAAGCTAAAAGAAACGCTTTGATTTGAAGATTGAAGAGCTTGTGCAGATATGAAGATTTTGAATAGGGCATGAAATAATATTAATAAAATATTCATAAAATATTTAAAATAAAAAATATAATATAAATTAAAAAAAAAAAATTGGAATATATCGTATTACTTTTCCTGGATATATGTATATAAATTGGATTATTCCTAGTGCAAGCTTACGCCCAAGACAAATCATCTCCCGTCCCGATTCGATGACATGTAAATTTCAATATATCCATTTACCAACTCGACTCTACTTAAGGCCCACTTCCCTTTACCCATTCCAACTGAATAACCAAGACTTTTTTCGTTGTTTTTCAAATATGTATTTGCTCACAAACATATAGAATTCATTAGTTTTTCTTTTATTTTTTTTTTTTTTGCTAATTGATTTACTTATCGCTAATATTTTTCGTAAATACTGCAATAGCACTAAACAAAAAAGTTTCACTAAACTTAAAACGAGTACGGAAATATATGATGCAAAAGTTGTAATATATATATATATAGATTTAAAATTAGGAAAGAGAAGAAAAAAAAAACGATTTATATACTAAAACCTATAAATATATATGTAGGTATATATATATGGTAGATACTCGGAGTTGTTTTTCCTTTTTTTGAGTTTCTTATGGATTTGTGTTTTTGGAAATAGCAGTTCGGCATACATGGTACATACATTAGAACTAAGGAAAAGCTAGAGAAATAATAATAATAAAATATATTTATATATATGTATATATATGCAGGTTTCTATCAAAATATGTGTGTGTGTGAGAAGCATCCCAATCCAACGTTTTGAGGGTCGTTCACGGTTTTTCTCTGCTTTTTGGTAACATAAATCTATTTCAGCTGTTGCAACATTCCTTTATAGCGTTCCATCCATCTGGTTTCGGAGCTTACGCCGTCTTCTTCTTCTTCTTGAACTTATTCTTGAGCAGTCCGGGCAGCAGCGAGGCGCACGCGCACAGTGTCAGCACGCCCATCGAGGTCCAGGAGAAGGCCTCGCTCGAGCTGCTCATCTTCTGCAGCGTCTTGCCCGCCTGTATGGCAATCACGGAGGGCGGAGCGACGCCGCAGAAGGTGCCCAGGGCGAAGATGTGCAGCGGTACGCCAATGACGGGTGAGGCGAGATTGATGAACCAATTCGGCAGGATCGGTGTCATCCGCAGAAAGAGCATATAGTTGAACAGGCTGTCGCGATACTCCTCGACGTGGCGGGACCATTCGCTCGTTTTCTTTGGCCAAAAGTGCCGGATGAGACGTCGTCCGACCAGATTCGAGAGCGTGTAGCAGAGCGTGGCGCCTAGCGCCGAGCAGAAGCAGATGAGAAACAGTGCGATGGGAAATTTGTACAAGAATCCAAGCAAGATCGACAGGAATAACGAACCAGGAATGGCAAATGTTTGTAGGCTACAAAACGTCTTCAGTTAAGGCAACCAATTCAGGTAAGATATAAATATTATATGTGTATTATAAAGTATGTCAATGACTTGTGCTAAACACACACACACATACACACACGCACGTTGCCTAGGGTCTAGATAATTGTGGCTAAAAACAGATCATCAGATAAATTGCCAACTGGCTGGGCTGATCGCCAACCAGCCAACTATTAATAGCCAAGTAACACACAAGTTGACAATGGCAATCCCAATCGCATTCGCATTCGCCTTTGTCCCAAAAGCCGAGACGTGCGCACCGCAGAAGAAGTCAAGCCAAATATGAACGATAACATGAAATGGGAAATGAAACGTTTATACAAACATTCGCCAAGATATCAAGACATTAATATCATACCACTTTAGCTGCGATCGAGAATACGCCATTGTTTAAGAATCTGACTACCTTTGCTGTTGGCTCAGTTTCAGCTGCATGTCTCATGTGCATTTACATATGTATGTACATACACATATGCATATGGATGTATGTATATATATGTGTGTGTGTCACAGCTGAGTATTTTTCAATGGAAATTGACACGTGGTAGAAATGTTTTTGCATTGAAAGTCTTATAAAAATAACACGTCTATATAAGATTAGTCATAAAAATATATGTATATACTCTTGCCAGCTTGGAATTAAGTATTATATATACACATATACATACATATGCAAATATTTGCACAAATTTTACATTTGTTGATTACAAGCGCAGAGCAAAATGTGTATCGTTCTCGAGTACAGTATTTAAATATCTACATACACACATACATGCATGCATGGGCACATTCATGATTACCAAATGCTTTACACAACTAACAACAAACCAGCTTACAATCATTCGATCGCTACGTAAAATCGTAATTGCGTCGCTGGCTGCTTTGACGAATTGTACAAAAAAATAAATAACACGAAAAACTGTAAAAACGTATGCCAGCAGAAGCTGAGTATTTACATACAAACACACACACACACACACAGATACTTGCATATATTTCATGCCTCTCAATGAGCGAAAACAATGTAAATTAAATAGAGTGACCAGCTCTCAGCTGTTTTTGGTATATTAGACATAGCACACAACGCACATACATTCGCTTGCATGTGTGTGTTTGCTTATGCTTCTTTTTTATACTCTCCTTGGTCAAAGCTGCTACGACATTTCAAATGCGCAGCGTTAGACATTTTGGAATCTAATAAATATAATCTGTCTATTTCAAGTCGTGCTAATCTCTCGAACTATTCGCATGATTGTAAACATGCTCTTATCGACACAGCACAACAGAAATGGAATTGTTTTGGTCATAACATACCAAGAGTATTTCAAATTCGTCATTCGCACTAACTTCCTTTTTGTTTATAAACATGCCTGAGAACGCAAATCAGAGGGTGATAGCATGAGAGCTTCCATGTATGCGTCAGCATGCGATTCCTCTCTCTCCCTCTCTCTCTCTGTGTCTGTTTCTCTTTCTTTCTGGCTAATGCAGAGTGCAAAGTGCACTTGCTCAATACCAGCAGCGTCAATCAGCTGATCAATTTGAGACATGTTCGCTCTGGTCTTTCTTTACGTTTTTTCTTTTAAACTCATGCACGTATGTGAGTGCGCGTGTGTGTGTGTATTTTGCTTCCTACTTGCAGCCAAAACGACAACGACGACGTCGTCTTCAATGCTAATTATGCGTGCCCGTGCATAATATTATAGAAATTTACGCGGGTGTATGTATGTATGGTCGCACGTGTTGTGCGAGTGCGAGCGACAGACATTGTTGACCATGAATATAACGTAGGTATATTGTTGTCGTCGTCGCACACTCTTTTTGGTCTAAACTGACCATTTGTAGAGTATTTAAAAATGGGGTCAAGGTTATAAGTGCGCGATGAACGTGAAACTTGTTGCGCAAGCGCCGTTATCTAGACACGCAGCGTGTGCGTGTGTTAGTGTGTACATGTGATAGGTAATCAGTGTTTACTCGTGTTATGATTAGGCAAAGGATACAATACGTAGGCGACGACAACGCCGAACATCACTTCGAAATAATACATGTCCTTGTAGCGATCCAGGACCTTTGCTAGCATCTTCGCATCTTGAATATCACGCGGTATTTTCAAATGTTCCTTCTCAGAGCTAAAACGAAAAAAAAAAAACACGCATACAAACAAACGAAAAGCGTTACTTACGACTGTAATAAATGCACAAGCTTCATCAACCGTGCCTCTGTGTGTGTGTGTATGTGTGTGTGTGTGTGTGTGTGTGTGTGTGTGTGTGTGTGTGTGTGTGTGTGTGTGTGTGTGTGTGTGTGTGTGTGTGTGTGTGTGTGTGTGTGTGTGTGTGTGTGTGTGTGTGTGTGTGTGTGTGTGTGTGTGAGTGAGTGTAAAGTGGCGTGACTTTCGGTGAGCGCAAGCTCCCGTGCAAAGCTCGATACAATGTCAGAGGGAATTGACACAAGCACAGGTGACTGCTGGAGCCCGACTAGCGGATAGCCTATTTAATGCCTATATATATATATATATATATATATATACTAAATTCTGATGTGCTAATTGACAGACTTTGAGTAAACAAGGAAATTTACAGCGTAGAATATTAATATTCAAAATGTGAGATATTTGATAAATGATATCTTTATATACCGCTCGTATCTAGTATAATCTTATTGTCATTAGATCGAATGAACTTTGCAGAGAGAGAGAGAGGGACAGACAGACTGCAATAGGACAACAGCAATTAGAGACGGACTGCCAGCGATAGTTAACGATAGTTGCCGATGGCTGTGAACTTTGACTTATGAATTGTTTGCTTCACTAATTTCGATTTGCATTAATTAGGTTTACTGTTCCACATATCTATATAGACCTTTGCCTTGTTTCACTGCACTTAAAAGTTAATTAACTCACGCATTCAATTCGGGAAATATTGCATATACGTAGAACATGGTCATCAAGCTGGCCACAAATATTGCAACCACGATGACTAGAGATTTCTTGGTGGCTTTTCGCTCGTCCGCAGACATTGCCTGTTTTTGTGGCGTCACTGGCGGTGCCTGCTGCTGCTGTTGTTGTTGCTCCTGTTGCTGCTGCTGCTGTTGTTGTAGCTGTTGCGGCTGCTGTTGCTGCTGCTGCTGAGACTGTTGTTGTTGCTGCTGCTGCTGCTGGAATTGATTCGGTGGTTTTGGCTTGCCATTTGCGGTAATCCGCGTACGCACATTTGACATCTTATCAGTAATATCTGTGTTAACGTGCAAAGCAAACAGGTCAGCAAAGAAACACGTCATGAGAGCGACAGGCACAGTGAGTAGTTAAGGAGAGGTGGGGGAAGGGGTGGGCTCAGTATAACTAAAATGATTAACTACTTACCGCTGCTGCCGTTGATAAGTGTTACGCCGCTGTCGCCGCCGCCGACGTTGCTGCTGCTGGTGCCGTTGCTGTTGCTCTCCGTTTTGCAAGACATTGCGATGTGAGGCGAATTCTCGATTCGGATTAACACAGCGCTTGAGAGCACTTTGTCAGTTTCCGCGTTTGGCTTTGTTTGCGAGCTTTTTAGGGTGTTCCGCTTCTAAATGTATCAACTATAGTTCGTCGTTGTTGCTGTTGCTGTTAGTAAGTATTATTATTATTATTATTGTTGCTGTTTCTGCTGCAGGTTTATGTGTGTGTGTGCCTGTGTCTGTGTTTGCGCGCCAGCACTAGTCGCAAATATCTTTTCGTGCATATACAATTTAATCGATAAAAACGGCGAAGGTAAAAACAGACGCTACCCGACAACAGTTAATGACAATTTTCAACTATTCATCCGATCTACACGTAACACATTTACTATGCCCGCGATATCATGCAATCGGGTTGCATTTTTTTTTTTGTTCAAAAACTCATGTTTTCTTTCAGTTATAGTTTTATTAATTAAACGACGAGCTCGCCTTCTCCTCCACTCTTATGCTTCGCGTAACACTATTCAGCGCGATGTGACCAGATACGATCAACAACTCAAATACACTACGCTTGTGTTTAATTTTGGCCAAAAAATACTGCTAGAATACAGCAAGTCCCATGAAAAATACTACTCTTGGAAACAAGACAGCCTTGTGTGTGTGTCAACTCTACCTCGAAAAATAGATGTAATAATTTGTAAGGCAGAAAATTCATTTTTTGTCCGTTAATTATTTGAAAAAAAAGCTCTATTTTTATTAGAATTCAAACTTCATGAAATACAATTCAAATACGTGACATTTTATGCTTTTTGATTATTAATATTTGTTCTTCTTGGTACGAAACCATTTGAACGGGATATAGTATGGAATGTTTTGATTACAAATATATATATATAAAACCATCCGAACGGATGTAGTATGAAAAATTGTTAGTTTTGTTGAAAATTTATAGATCATAGGAAAAGTCCTGCTGCTGAGAGCCATTTGCATCGTCCACATTCAAGAAGAAGTTGTTATTATCGAATGTGTTTCCAAAGTTCAAGGATCCCATATTGTTGATAGTCGAACTGTCCGAATTATTCGAATAGTTGTGCTCGTTCAATGGTTGATTTTTGTCATCGTCGAAGTCCTGATCCGGCACGCTAGCAGCCGGCGGGAACACGTTCTGGAAGTGCAACTTGCGATCAAATCCATTAATATTCTGATCAACAGTAAAGGTTAGTGGAGGCAACACTTCAACAGCCTCGACAACGACGCGTTCTGGACGAAACTTAATTACGGGTGCACCCGTCTCCGACTGCGACGACTCAGAGTTGAGGTCGGATATGTCGCCAATGGTCTCAATGGATGGATCAATCATCATAGCGTCAACCTCGTTGACCTGAGTGGGCGTTGGCAAGGGTGCGAAGTGCACCTGCTTGCTGGGACTGACCGAACGATCTACGTCGGAGTTTTCCGTCGAACGCTTGTGCAATATGGAGCGCAGCGGTTGCTCCATGGCATCATCCATGCCGCTGGCAATGCCCGTGGCAATGCCGCTAGTCATGCCCGTGGCAATGCCGCTGGCCATGCCACCAATCTTCCGCCCCTCAGCGAAGCGATCAATAAAGTCCATGGCAGGCTGCAGCATCGACGGATCGATCTTCTTGCGCATAGCTGCCGCGCGGGCCTCGGTGCTGGTGGCCTGCTTGGCCTTGATCTTCTGGGTGACCGGGGTTTTGAACTGTGAAGGATGTGTGTTGGGATGGTCAGAAAGGACAGACAGGCTGCGGAATCAATTAGCCTTAAATGGATTACCTCAGGCCCGTGCTTGCTCAGCTTAACCAACGAGACAATTTTGCAGTTGCGCTGCTGTGTGGCGCGCTCCAGCTTCTCGGCCCATTGGCGCTCCATTTGGGCGAACTCCAAGGCCACATTCGAGTGTTCCTCCTCGGCCTCCTTCAGTTCGCACTGCCATTTGCGCAAGTCCTGAACTGCAGGCGCACATTTTACGTATTTTTCAAAAACAGAAAGAGATAGATACACATAGAGAGAAAATGCACATACCGATCACACGTTGCTCCATGGCGTATTTGCCGTCTGATAACATTTTATATTGGCGTTCCAGGCTGTTGATCTTCTGCTGCACTTCTCTCTCCTTGCGCAAGACGCCATAGCTCAGCATATTTTTCAGCTTGTCATCGTCGAACAAATTTGCGATCGCGAGCAAAGACTCGTACGATTTGTCCAAAATATTGGAAATGCACTCGAACTGGGTGCATTCCTCGTTGCGAACGTTGCTCACTTGGCGCACCATCATCAAATCAATGCGCAACCTGTGCACATCCTTACGAAGCCCTTGCGAAGTACAAAAAAAATTATAACAGTTTCACGTGCAAAATTTTTAACGGCGGCTAACGTACTTTTCTTTGCTACCCTCAGACCGTCCTTTACATCGAGAGCACTTTCAAGACGACTAAATGCATCGTGCAATTCTTCATTTGACTCAGTCAATTGTGAAATAAATTGGAAAGCACGAGGAAAATTTTCAGCCATCTTCGCAGAGTAGAAAGGCGCCAAGTGCTTTTCTGAATTAAAGTACCAACAGTAATGGCGTTGCAAGTATCGATAAGTACTTGTTGAACTAGGCAATTTATCTATTGGAACTGGAACACATTTGGGGAGACTCATTAGATCGACTAGAGTTGACACCTTGTGCATAGGTGTGTGGAGTCGAAAACACTATAGTACAGCAGAAAAACGTGCTCCTTCATATTATTTTAATTGAAGTATTTTGCAATACATTTGTGGCTATTGTTCTTAATATGGAAATCAAATAATTGCTCTATGAACTTTGGTTTCTGCTTCCGAATTATTTAATTTGGCGCCATCATTAAATCGATACATTCGACTACATCTAGCTGATGTATGTATCCAAAGTGTTATATCGATGTTTAAAATTTCAGCTTACAACACTACTAAAGGCTATATCGCTCATGCGCGAAATCTGGCAATATTTATCGTGACGCACACTAACACACTCGGGGCAATCAAGCTAAGCAATCACTTTCCGAAATTGTCTGCGCTGCCCTGAAGATGATGTGAAGAAGTGAAGGACGCAATCGAAACGCGATATTCGACGCGACTCCTAACCGCTTTGCTTTGGCAGCAATCCCACAAGCGAATTAACCAACGCGACGCTATTCGCATGCCAAGTCGATACTGTTTTTTTCATATCCAGCTAACTCATCCGTCGTCGGGATGTCGCAGTTCGAGCGTGAACGGGGCTCGGGTCCACTGCCCAACCGCTGGCTCTATTGTCCACGAAAAAGTGACTCAATCATAGCGGAACGGTTTCTCGCCTTCAAAACTCCACTCAGCCAGTCCTTCCAAGACAAGATGCCCATCGAGTGCACCTTCCGGCCCGAGATGCTCTTCGACTACTGCAAGACGCTTAAGGTAAGAGTTGTCAGCGTGTCCTCCACTGCATATCGTCGGCTAATGCCTGTCTCACACATCACAGCTCAAGCTGGGCCTCTGGATTGACCTGACCAACACAAAGCGATTCTACGACCGCAGCACGGTCGAGGAGCGCGGCGCACAGTACATTAAGCTGCAGTGCCGTGGCCATGGCGAGACGCCCTCGCCGGAGCAGACGCTCAGCTTCATTGAGCTGGTGGACAACTTTATCAATGAGCGGCCCCTGGACGTCATTGCTGTGCACTGCACGCACGGCTTCAACCGGACGGGCTTTCTGATCATCTCGTATATGGTGGAGCGAATGGATTGCTCTGTAGAAGGAGCTCTTGCCGTATTCGCCAAGTCGCGACCACCGGGTATATACAAACAGGACTATATTAATGAGCTCTTCCGCCGCTACGACGACGAGGAAGATGCTCCTCAAGCCCCGGAGCAGCCCAACTGGTGCCTGGACTACGACGATAGCAATGGCAACGACGATGTCGGCGACAGTAGAAAGCGGAGGTACGACGACAATTGCTCGTCCACCTCGCAGCAGGCTGCTGCGGCGGCGGCTAGCGGTGGACTGGACGATGACGACGAGGAGGAGGATGCAAATGGCGAAGATGGTGTCCAGAAGAAGAAGCGACGCCGCGAGCTGATTGTCAAGAATGCCTCATTTATGGCCGGCGTGCCCGGTGTGCGGCAGGTGACGGATCAGCCGCGCGTGACTGAGCTGCAGCGCAGGGTACAAGACTGGTGTAGCTGGAAGAAGAGCGGCTTTCCCGGAGCCCAGCCCGTGTCGATGGACAGGCACAACATCAAGAGACTCAGCGAGATACCGTACCGGGTCTCTTGGAAGGCAGACGGCACACGGTACATGATGATGATCGATGGACGCAATGAGATCTACTTCTTCGATCGCAATCACTCCTGCTTTCAGGTGGAGAACATGTCCTTCGTCAGCATCAAGAATCTGCACGACCATCTCGATGGCACACTTCTGGATGGCGTAAGTGCATAGTGCATCCATATAATCCAACTCCATCTCTAATTTACATATTTTTTACATTTTCAGGAAATGGTGCTGGACAAGATTGGGGACACGGTGACGCCACGTTTTCTTGTCTACGACATAGTGCGCCTGGGCGGCCGTGATGTGCGGGACGAGCCCTTCTACCCACATCGCCTGGACTATATTAAAAACGAAGTTATAGGTAAGACATCCACTTCGTTTAGCGATTCGACTTTCTGTAGTAAAATCCTTTGTGCTCAGGTCCACGCATCCTTGCCATGAAGCACGGCATTATTAACCGTGCGCTGGAGCCGTTTAGCGTGCGAAATAAGGACTTTTGGGATATACGCACTTCGGCACGTCTGTTGGGTGAGAAGTTTTCACGATCGCTAGCTCACGAGCCCGACGGCCTCATCTTCCAGCCCTCACAGCAGCCGTACACAGCGGGCGTCTGTGTGGACGTTTTCAAGTGGAAACCGCACGAGCTCAACTCTGTGGACTTTCGTCTGAAGATAACGACAGAGCGTGGCGAGGGGTAAGACAGACTGTCTCTAGTTAAGTGCAGAGGCCCTGAGAGCTCTCATATATATATATTTGATGATATGTTGGCATAGTTTGGATTAGACGACAGATCTCGTCTGCTTTATTGATTATTGCTGAGCAAACCTTCTGTTAATGCTTCCAGGTTGCTCACTAAGAAGGTGGGCTTTCTGTTTGTGGGCGGCCACGATGCCGCCTTCGGTCGCATGCAGAAGCTGACCAAGGAGATACGAGAGCTAGATAACAAGATTGTGGAGTGCACCATGAATCAATATGGTACCTGGGACTTCATGCGCGAGCGAACGGACAAAAAGCTGCCCAACAGCTTCAACACAGCCGTATGTAAGTTGTCCTCAAACTCCAGCCACAGCTCACAGTTGATATATCATTATATATATATATGTGTTTCATTGTAGCCGTCGTGGAGAGCATCAAGCATCCCATCACCAAGGATTATCTGCTGAGTTTCATTTCGAATTTCGGCTTCCGTGATGATCATACAATGATGCCGCCGCCAGCCGCACAGCGACGTTAGCTAAGCTTAGAGCAGCTATCTCCTCTCCTATCCTGCACCACAGCCACCACATAGACTCCTTTGACACACTCATTAGGGAATTAATAAACCGTAACAAACAACGATTTCGTTTTCTTCTTTTTTTTAGGGATCCTTAGCCATAGTGAAATATAATAGCAACGATTTTCCTATTCTTTACTCAATTGTATTTTCGTACATTTGACTTAAATTATAACAAAAATCATTATATAAAAGGAATAACAGACTATATGTATATCCTATAGCCAGTCCAGGACACTTAGCCAACTAATTGAGCTCCACTGTGGCATACTTATGTCTAGTTCAAAGGTTTTCTTAGCTACCCAAGGCACAGGGAAAACACGCAGGCAAGCAGGATTTTAGCTGATCAGGCTGCCATTGTCGTAGAGGGTTTGCTCCTTGAGGTGTCCCAGTTGGAGTAACGCGACCAGGGCGGCGCCCTGCTCCGCCTGCTTCTTGTTCTTCTCCCAGAAGCTGCTGCTGAAGCGCTGTCCGTCGTAGCTGCAGATGGATCGGAAGAGCTTGTCACACTGACGCGTCTCGTAGCTGGGCGCCTGCTTGCCCAGCTTGCCCGCTAGCACATAGAGCGCCATCTTGGGCAACTGAGTGTCTACAAGGGTGGAGATTGTCAGAGTCAGATGTTAGCATATAATACTTGGGAGTACTTACCACTCGTGTAGGTGGAACGCAGGAAGGCCATGTTGCGGCAAGTGACGCCCTCGTATTCGTCCCCTCCATTGTCGGCCAGCTCGAGCTTTTGCCTCTTGGCCAGACACTCGCTTAGTATTACGTTGGCTCGCCCGCCATTGCCTTGCTCCTTTAGCTCCTGCTGCTTAAGTCGGCAGTAGTCTCCCAACTCCCATATGTCGCAGATCTGCTGGAGCGTCTGGCATTGCAGAAATCGCTTCCCCCGCGGCGTTTCCTGCAGCTCCTTGAGGATGCTTTGGACACAGTATTTCGAGTTATGCGGCGCATTGTCGTAGTCGATGCATAGGCGCAGATATTTGCAGATCACCTCGTCAATGGGCAGAATGCCTTGCTTGCGAAATATGGACACATTCAGCTGGGCGGCGCGAGCGACCATGACGCTATCAGCGCCACACAGCTCCTGAAATTTGTGTATATCTTCATACGTGTGCATATTCCGTGATCCTCCGTTGGCTATGATGGGAATGTCCACGGCGCTAGCGACAGCTCGCAACACATCCGGATGTGGACGATGCTGAGGTCGTTCGTCCCGCGTGCGCGCATGAATCCCAATAGCGGCAATGCCCGTTGCCGCCAACTGCTGCACCAGCTTAATGGTCTCCAGGGTGTCGGGCAGTATCCTTATTTTACAGGTAACCGGTATGTCCAGCTGCGAAGTGAGCGTACGCAGTATATGCGCCGCTTTCTCCGGCTCGGCGAGCAGCGCTGCTCCCATGCCGCCCTTGATGGAGAACTCTTTGGGGCAGCCCATGTTAATGTCGAGGCCAGCAATATCGTTCTGTACCAGCTTGCCCACGGCCAAGGCACGTGCTGCGTCGCTGGTGCCCAGCTGCAGCACCACTCTCGATGTCTCCAAGGAGCACGTGCGAAACACAATTGTGCCATCTGAGGGATCCACGAAATCTATCGTATTCAAGGCGGCTAAAAGGTTGAAGACAATTCACATTATCTACCAGTTGTTTTATTTTAATAAATCAGCTAACTTACGATTCGGGCGACGTAGACTTTTGATCAGCTTCAGATCGACCAGTTCCTCGGTGTAGACGATGTCAGCGCCCATTTCGATGGCCAGCAGTCGCATGGGCAATGTGCCTACACGCACCATTGGTGCCATAATTACTTTGTTTCTATAGTCAAGTCGCGGCTGCTTCTTCATTATTTTAAGTCTGGGCCAACTACTGAGGAACGACAACCACTTGAAGCGAGACATTGAGATGGGCAATCAGCTGTTGCATGAGAAAGAGCAAGTGGTTTTCTCAGACAGATTGTCAAACCATCAGTGCAATCAACAGGAATTAGAGGACAGCTGTTGCATGATGGAAAAACTAGTTGATTTGCATGCTTTTTCACTGGATTATCGTGGCTGGTTCAAGTGAAATGCCGAAATACAAAACAGTTGTCAGTAATTATTATAAACTGTATCGATGCAAATACATATTGTATCTTTGAATTGAAAACGTGTTGCGATGATTCTTGTATGACAGTCGATACGTGCCTAGACCCCCATAACTTCACAGAGCTGCATTGGATACGCACGAAAATAAATAAATAAATCGATATGGAAATGAGCAACTCTGCCACTGTTTTTGTTGTATATATATATGTGTATATATGATCAAAACTTTGTTTCGGGTTTGTTGTCAAAATTTAATAGTAAATAACCAGAACAAAAGCTTGAACGTAAATCCTAATATTGATCAGAGCTATTATCAAGTTTAATGCCAGCACTTTAAAAAGCATTCACCAACTAATTGGCGCCACGGCACTACTAACACCACCTCGCCCAGCATATACCAAAGAGGAATCAGCATTAGCCTTTAATTGAATTAGCGCCATTCGTTCAGTGGTGCGCTTTTCTAATTTCGTTTGTACAGCTCAGTGCTAACGTTAGACCCGGAAACGTGTGCAACTTAACGCTCTAATTCAATTCTATTTTATTTTCCATATATGTAGCAGGACAACTTGAAGGGCGACTTACGACGCAATAGTTCTCAAGGCAACCTCTGCATAAGGCCAACTCAATTTCTGCGTACCATTTGCATTGCCTGCTGCGCTAGCCGTAAGTTGTATTTAGCGCCAGGGCGCGCTATGCTAAACATTCACCTGGACCCGCTGAAAAGCTGCAATCGCGATCTGCACGATCAAGCGATACGGTGAGATCGAAGTACAGGAACCACACGATTGAAGAGCATTATGTCCTTGCTGGCCCTCGATGGCGGCGGTGGCGGTGGCGGGACCGAAGACGGCAGCTCCAGCGATACCGAGCCCGATGCACTCATCGATTTCACGGCAATGCTAATGGAGCGAAAGCACGAGTGCAATGGCGGCTGGCTGAGCTGCGGCAGCAAGCTGCAGGCACAGTCCAACGACGATCACGGCTACTACCTGGGACAGTATGTGCTCGGCGTACTAGACTTCAGCTCGCAATACGGCATTGACTACAGCATATCCTACACGGCAGCCAATGTGATTGGCAGGCCAACCAAGTTTCCTGCCTACGGCGACTACCCAGAGACCTTTACAATGGTGAGGAGCCAATTCATTTCCCTCTTGAATTCATTTCCCATTTAATTCATGATCGACTTTGATTGCAGCGTACCTATGGTGATTGGTGGCAGCACGTGCCATCGGCCACCCAAGAGATCCAGGCACAGAATTTGCCCACTCTGGCCACACATGATTTCATTGGTAAGTTTAGCACTTGCAGCACGAGTTTGATCGCCTTATTTCACGTTTTTCACCTTGTAGTTGTTTATTTCGAAAAGTTTGTGGTGCCAACGGAGGTGGCTATTTTCGAGACATTCAATCCGGGCGGAGTCGTGCGCATTTGGGCGTACAGCATCACCAAACGCTGGACGTGCTTGTGGGAGGCAACGGCCAATGACTTTAATCACGTGCCGCGCGATTCGCGCCGCTTTGCACCGCCTCTGAGAAAAACTAACATAATTACAAAGTGAGTTGGGACCACCATCATATTGCTTAGCTCAACTAATGTGGATTTGCTTATAGAACGCTGCGCATTGACTTTAATCACAGTCGCCTTAATTATTACACCGAGATCGATGCTATTATGCTGTGCGGCAGGACGATCCCCATGCGTTGCATGCATCAGCTGCTGGCACCCGCTGTAAAGCGCCTTGATAGCTCTGGGGAGGAAAGTGGAAATGGGTCGATCATCTGTAAACTGCGCACGTTGAAGTTCCAGCCCACCTGCCATAAGAACGATGTTGTCGACCTTCACGAATTTATTAACAACGACCTGAGCAAGTTCTTGACGGCCAACACTGTGGAGGCTGAGCAACAAAAGCAAAACAGCGCGACACAAATCTGTCTGACGGATCTGCCGGTTGGCCTACCAATTTGTTTAACCAGCTGCGCACTTCATCTCATGTGTTAAGTCTTTCTCGTAGTGTGAAATCCTGTTGAAAATACTCAGCTATCTGGACCTCAAGTCGCTCTTTCGTGTGGGTCAAGTGTCGCACCTGTTCTACGATATTTCCACCCATCCGCTGCTCTACTGTGACCTCAGCCTAAAGCCCTATTGGCAGCTGGCTAACTCCGAGCTCTTATGCACGCTGGCGCGTCGGGCGACGATGCTGCGGAAACTGGATATGTCCTGGTGCGGCGTGTTCGGCGAAGTTTCACCCACCGAGTTCAAAAAGTAAATAAACTTCAGCAGCTAAATGATAAGCCGATGATTATTTGTCTAGCACTTTCTCTTTCGGTCGTCTTCCACAGATTCGTAACCCAACGCGGAGATAATCTCACCCATTTGCGCCTTAACTCCTGCAAGTTTCTCAATGCCAGCTGCATTGAGACCGTTGGTATCGTCTGTGATAATCTGATAGGTAAGTCGGCTGCCTTTGTTCAACTTCTTCTATACTCATCAGCTTTTCTTTTTATTTCTAGAATTGAGTCTGCGAAATTGTGCGACGAACCCGCCGCTACTCAATTTCTCCTGCTTAGCCAATCTGAAGAATCTGGAGCGACTCGATCTCTTCCAAACTGCCTTTGAGTCGGAGCTGCTGCTAAGTATGCTGGAAAGCAATCGCAAATTGAAACATTTGAATCTTGGTAGGAATTTTGATTTTGATTTTGATTTTCATGTAGAAGTACTTTAATCTGTTCCATTCCGTTAGCTTTCTGTGGTGTTTCGGTGAACATGGACAATGTCGCAGCTCATCTGGCCACATACAACACCCAACTGGTGTCGCTGGACATGTGGAAAGCACACTTCTTGTCCGCGCGTGGGCTTCAATCGCTGGCTCGCTGCCAACAACTGGAGGAATTGGATCTGGGCTGGTGGTAAGCAAATATATATCTAACTATGCAAAACCCAAAACTGAGCTCTTCATCTCTTTTGTCAGCATGCGAGAGGCCACTTTGGGCGATAGCCTATACCAGCTGCTCTACAACTGCCCCAAACTTAAAAAACTCTTTCTGTCGGCCATGCGCGGTATCACGGAACGTGATCTCATGCACATCGCAACACTGGGGAAAAATCTAGAGCAGTTGGATTTGATGGGCATACTTAATATAACCCACGAACGTGTTTATGAGTAAGTCCCTAAAATCGAATATATATCATGTAGTCTCTGCTAAACCTGTATCATTTCAGCATTCTGGTGCATTGTCCAAAGCTGAAATTGTTGGATTTGTGCTTTTGCGACAACTTCATGGATCGCGATGTGAGTTCGGCATTCGATATTTAATTGATTTCTAGTAATCCTTTGGGGTTTTCTTCTTGCAGTTCGATGTGATTGCGGATTGGTCTCGACTCTTTAATGTGGATATTAAGAATAGCCGCATCTACAACTCCAGATAGTTTTAAGTAATTGGGATACCGTATGTTATAGAGTGTAAGCAAAAATGTAGCTAATTGTTATTATGTCTATGTGTAAAGCGTTGGCGCCAACCTGTTGACTATTACGATCGAGCGGACGTAGCAGTAAATTTGATAAACAATTATATGATAATTCACCAGACAGAAAACTGGGCTTTCCTTCAAGTCGACTATAGCCTTAATATATTATGTATATATCAGATTATGGGAATGATCCATATCAGAATGATTGTATTTTCTTTTTAAATTTTGTTTTATTATTCAAATTGCCTCTGAGCCCTGCCTAGGCCGGGCAATGTCTTCTAAGTAGTATTATAAATAACGATGTATAAAAAAAATATTTTTATTCTTAACAACAAGTTGAGTTGGCGAGTTGCAAGTTAGGCCTTCGATGGGTCCTCAGCTCTGCTGGCTATGGGCTCGATTTCTGGCGCTTGCTCCACCCCAGTTGTGGCTGGAGCTATGTCGGCGGTTTGTTCGATGATGGGGGCCGCCTTCTCGCTTTCGGCGGCCGCTGGCTTTTTGGGCGCTGGCTTAGGCGTGCCGCGTCCGAAAATGGCCTTCTCAATGCCCAGAATGGGGGACTCAAAGGCGAGCGTCGCAAAGATGGAGAGGGTCAGTGTGATGCCGAAGTCGTGCCACCAGCGCAAGATCTGCAAGCAAATACCAGAGATTAGATATATAAGGTTAATGTATAGAATCTGGGCTGACTTGCCGCATCGTAGTCGGAGAAGTGTGTGTCCGTTTGGAGCCTGGCGGCGTTCACGAGCTGCACGATTCTGTGGATGACGTACATGCAGTAGCACAGCCTACTGAAGCCCGTGAAGAAGCCCCACGAGAGGAAGTCGTTGATGAGGCCGCCGTGGCCATTGTAGCAGGCCCACACGATCCAGCCGATGGCCAGGGCCCACGAGCTGCGACTGAGCGGCTCGTACAGGGCGCCCTCAATGATCGGCGAGTCCGGCGTGTCGGGCAGTATGCGCCAGAAGGGACCCCACATGTCCGCCAGCATCGTGCCGAAGGCCAGCACCCAGCCAGTGATCACCCAGTGCCTGGCCAGTGGAATCTGGCGTCCACGATTGCGCGTGAACAGGAAGTAGCCAAAGATGACGCCGATCAGCCAAGTGGGAATGCGCGTATGCGTCGGATAGTAGGTCAAGCGCTGGCGCAAGTCCACATGGTCGTCCTGCACGCGGAAAAGGGTGAAGTCGTTGTGCAGGAATGTCGCCACGGTGCAGCCCAGGCAGAGCAGACCGAATATCGCGATGGGTATGAGCGCCTTCTTGCCCCACTTGTACAGGGGTATCAGGAAGAGCGGGGAGAGGAAGTACAGCTGGGTGTCCACTGCCAGGTACCAGGACTGCGAGACGCACTGCAATCGGAAGGAGAGAAGAAAGTGTTAAGTGAGGATCATCCGATCGATCGATAGATCTTTCACTTACGATGCTGTAGGGGAAGGCGTAGTTCTGGACGTAGAGCAGCGTGGCCCACCAGGTGTCCGCACAGCGTTGATCCTGGGTGCCCAGCTTGAACCACATGGGTCCGGCGCCGGAGTAGCGATACAGCGACATGATGTACAGGACGACAACGGCGACGACGGGCGTGAGCCGGATGTAGCGATGGAAGTACATCATCGGTATGTTCAGCTTGCCCTTGGTGCGCTCCATCTCGCGGAAGGCGCCCCAGCACATCAGCAGCCCGGACATGAAGAAGAACGTGTCCACGCAGAGCGAGCCGTTCTGCACGAGCATCGAGTAGGGCGTCTGCAGCCACGTGTAGTACTTGTTGCGATTGATGTGCGGCAGATCGTAGAACGTCATGTAGCCGTGGCCGAACACCACCCACATCATGCTGAAGCAGCGCAGGCCATTCAGGCAGTGGATGACATTCGGGCTGTTCACCTTCTTGACCGTGAAAATCTTGGGCGCATTGTGCAGCACCGAGAAGGCCAAGTACAGCGGCTTTTTGGGTGCTGCAAGAAGGAGGGAAGTTAATTTAGTTGGGACTCTACTTCAAGGAGCCGCAAGGACTTACCGCCCTTTCGGGTCTGCACGAAGTCATAAACGCTGCTGGCTATCAGGAAGAATATGATCAGCGAGAAGAATACGCTGTGAGGAGGTAAATAAAAATTGAATTATATTATATTGTATTATATTCCATTCCTTCATAGAGCCCACTTACATGGCACAGATGTCCACGGCGCGCAGCTCGACGGGCGCATCGTACTTGCACCACTTCTCCTGCACCATCTTAAAGTCCAGATCGATGACATCGTTGCCGTACAAGTGCGCAATGGCGTACTTGAGCAGGGCGTCCGTTTTGTTGGCGCTGCAGGTGCTGGGCACACAGACGCCCAGCTCAAAGATCTCGGGATCCGTTTGCTTGTAGCTGATGCGTGAGAACTCCTCGTGGCGGCGCTTCACCTTGCTGTAGAACTGGGTGATGTTCAGCCGCGCCAGGCAGTACTGGCCATTCAGGCCATTGCCATAGGTGGCTGTGGCGGCGACGCACTCCTCGTACTGGCCCATGCTGATCAGATGGCCCCAGAAGAAGCCGACGGGCAGACGACCCCAAGTGTCCGGAACTGCGAGGGGCAGAGCAATTATATTGTGTGATTAATTATAATATGAAAAATCCGATTAAACTCTTTCTATGCAAATCAAATAGAGGGAACTCTATTTCACTCTGTCTCAAATACATAGAGGAGTTCATACGTAGGAGTTCGTACGTAGGATTTCAGACGTAGGAGTTTTTAATATATAGAAATTTATACATCTAGCTCACAGCAGCTATGTAACCTTTCTCGCAACAAGTTAAGCTTTTCCTTTCAATAATCAAGAAATATTAAGCCAAATCAACTATTGGACTCGAAGCTGTCGCAAAAGCTCGACTGTCATTCTCGTATGCGAACAACTTTGGTCCTTTGCAATGTTCAGTTAAGAAAGTCTGTCCATATTATATATATTTATATAAAAGCTATTCAACAATTGAGTAGCCATAGTAAACCCCAAGAGCAGTGGCTGAGCAAGGTTAAGGTATCTTCTAGTCGGGCAGGCCCAACTGGAGCAGTCTTACTAACAGACAGTGGCTTAGCTTGGACATGTTTAGGTTTCTGTTTTTTATTATCTGTATCAAATTTTTGGTAAAAAATTAATTTTTAAAACTAATTCGAGTATAGAAGGAGAATTTTGAATGGGATTTACCTTGGAGTTAATAAAAAATACATAGTTTATGATCATAAACAAATAAATCATTTTAGAAAAACCACAAAATTCGCGATAATTTTTGAACAGACTCCCAGACAAAACATGGGAAGGTATTTAATCTCTTGCGTGCGTTAAAGATAACATGTTTTGCGCTCTCTCTCTCTCTCTCTCTCTCTCTCTCTCGCTCTGTTTTTATCTACATATAGTCCAATCAATGATTAATAACACTTGTGATGTGCACTCTGACGAAAGTGCATGTTATTTTCGGATTGGGTTATTCTTGAAGTAGGCGGAAAATAAACACTTGGGCTATTTAAGGAGCGCTTATCAGATGCGATCAGTCGAGCAGCGCTCTCTATGGCCACGATATGGATCGTTCGCATTTGACGGAATGTCACATATCGGAGCGAGCTCTTCCATTCACATTATTGGTCACTTAATCATGATATACGACTGTTGGTGTCGGTTAATGTGTCAGCTGAGAATCTTGCATCATAATCGAATTAACGCAATCTAATCTAAGTGTGGACGAGTGCATATGGCCAATCAATTTGGATTTTCAATTTGATTTATGATGCAGCATAAAACGTTTGGCGTTCACCTATGAATGGAGAATCAGAGAAATATATATATATATATATATATATATACATATGTATATGACCCACTTGCGAAATAGCAAACAGGAAACTATTCTCAATCTAGCTCCTGATTGCGCCAGTTTATTAGTTTATATTGCACTTATGCTGTATACATATATATACATATATTGTCTATTTGCCTTGGCAACTGATTAGCCGGGCATCAGGCAGTGGCAATGGAGCTGATTGCCGATTGACTTGATTGAAGTATAAACAATATAATTTGTATTTATGCAGCTTGCAATAAGGCAAAATCAATAATGTGAACGGAAGAGCTTTTCTCGAGTGCCCAACTCGGTATATACAAGTTTTGACTCCTAACTCTTATTGCCATAATAACAATATTGAAATTAGTTAAAATATGTCTATATATATTATAAAGTTGAAAATAAAATATTATAGATATTTTTATATATATTGAAAAATCATTTTTTATTTTATTTATCATCATATTGGAGGTATGAACTTTATTTTAAGCAAAACTCAGTTTTATTTTGATTTTTTGTTAAAAATCGATAAGTTCATGTTATATATTCTTAATGCGATTAATAATTGAGTTAGTATTTATGGCCTACATTGAGCTTTGATGGGAAGTCAGTAACAATAGGCAATAAGAGTTATATATACTGTCAGTATATATATTCTCGACTCGAGCTATCCGTTCGTCTTTGGTCTGTTTGAATGCAACGATCTCAAGAACCAATTGAAAATATTTGTATATTTCTATATATATGTATGTATACTCCATACTCGTATGCCATATGCGTATGCGTAACTTAAACACGGCAAGGAGAGGACATTTCAAATCCCTGTAATCAATGCAGTTTATAATTTCTTGATATATTTTGAATACCTAAATTATTGGAACATGCGTAGATTGATTGAAATATCAGCTCTTCGCAGTGATCAAAGTATCTCCTAATCCATCAGTCTCAGCTATCCGAGTATCTCCTAGTCAAGCAGTCTCGTTTAGAGGCTAGTTTTCTCTTTTGATTAAAGCGTAGCACTATATATATATATATATATATATACACTATATATATTTTTTCAACTAGATAACTCTTAGCTCAATTGTATTCAAATTGTAAAAACTAGAAATATTTGGAGGCTTCACATATCGCGGTGAACGCTTGATAAACACTTCAAAATCTCACAGATTCCTTGATATTTCAGTTTATAGAAAATCTATATATAACTACATATATATATAACTTTTCCAACTCAACTATGAACACTTCTTCACACTGCAAATCACTTTAAAATTCTTGAAAAAAAAAACCAAAACAAATTTTTAAAAATCCGAAAATTGCTTCAGCTTTGCCGCTATCCTTCAGCTATATATATGTATATATCCACTTGCTGCTTATAGAGAGTTGGGAAAATTGTGTATTGCTTACATTCGAGTGCCCACTCCTCCATGTTGTTGATGGCGTCACGTATGCGCGCCACATCCCTGTCGCACAGGACATCATCATCGCTGCTCCGGCCCAGCTGAATTTCCGTGCTGTTGGCTACGGCCGCCTGTTGCGCGGCCAAATTGAAGAACTGAAAGGCCAAACTGCTCTGCATGGGCGTCGAGTGTCCGGTTAGCAAATCTCTGTCGTTATTCAAGTGAGCTGCGCTCGTGTTGGCCACCAGCAGCAGCAGCAGCAGCTGCGCTGCTGCGAGCAGACCCAGCCTATGGAGCTGCGCCATAATTCCGATGCCTGTGGGACTCGTCCTGTTCGTTATCCTTATGCGCGTAAGATCGAGCCGATCGCCAGCTAGTTTGAGATGCGTGCGATTTGAGCGTGCGGTTAACTAATTGTATTGGCAATCGATGCTATTGCTTTTATAGCCTCAAGTGTCCACTTCAGACGACGTCAACGTCGCCGCTGGAGTTGGCGCGATGACCAAACGCTTTTGCCCATGAAAATTTATAAATAATTCTTCAAATACACAGATACAGTAGCTGGCTAAAAACAAAAACACAAACAACAACAACAAAAACTAAAATAACGTGATAAGCAACTCTATAATCAATTGCTTATCTTTCGGACAAGCCGAACGCTCGCTGGGTCGGCATAGTTGCGCGGATTTAGCTGGGATTTGCCTGCTGTACGCGCACTCGTACCCGTGTCCATGCCACAGGTGTAAATTATGTCAAAGCAGCCTTTAAAACTGTACAGATAACCCCCTTACGATTTATAGCCGAACGCAGTTAATTAAATTACTGGAAAGACCAAAAACTAAACAATTGAACTTTGAGCGCCTTGTGAGGTGTGAGTAAACCTCTCTTAGCCTTTTTTCTTATGTATTTCTTTAGCAGTTTCACTTAGCCTTTGCTCGCGACATTATCAATATTGTTCATGAAATGTCTTGGCCAAGCAATAATCTCATCGTAGTCACACATGACACTAGTAAATCATACTCCAGCCAGATGCTTGCCGGGACATAGACGGGGGACTGAGAGCTTTAGGTCTTCAACTAAAAGTATTTGGAAGTCAAGAAACATTTGTGGCGGAACCCAGACAAAGTGTCTACAGAGTAACTTGGGATATATCTAAGGCATAGATGAGAATTTTATGTTGAAAATGGCTAAGCAGAGGATTGTTTAGCAATAGAACAAGGGATATTGAAAACCATTTAAATATTCCCATATGCATTTGGGAAAATTTTAAAGTCGTGAAAATTTCAAATTGAAATTTGATGTCCGTGTGGAATAATGCACAGTGAGCTTTTGCTCATTTCGCATTGCAGAAATCAAGATATTTTGAAAACTTAAGCATCATATGAGAGAGAATTCTGCAAGCTTTAAAATGAATCTATGCATATGGCGATTCGTTAACATGGCGCTTTATAGTTTTCTGTCAAATGCGACAAACGTGATTTTGGTCAAATAATATGTGTTTAGATAAGCTAAAATATATACATATATAATAAAATATATTTAAATATATATAACATATTTTTAAAATATTTTTTTATTTGTGTTTTTTATAAATATGGTAAGAAAAATAAATAAAATGTAATTATTCGAAAATTTGTATTTTTATTTATTACAAATATCCATTTTTATAAATAAATATAACTATTTGTAATATAATATTTTTTTTAACATAACTACTTTTATTTATTTATTTGAAATTCGATAGAAAAATAAAAAAAAGTATAACTCTAAAGGAAATATTTTATTTTCATTTATAAATTTTAAAAATTTAATTTTTTGTGTTTTGAATACTCTTTATATCATGAATACATATACTTTATATCTTCGAAAAGCTATTTACTTTGCATCTATAATTGGCTTTTTTTATAATATGACATTATAATATGATATAATTATTATTATTATTTTTTTTTATTTTAAATAATTTTGTATTATATAAATTTTCTGATATTATTATTGAATCGATTTCATTACACAAATATATGCATATAGCAAATCAGCCAACTCTTTTCTATCATAGATCTGCTGCAATAAGTAAGCTTTCTCAATCAAATGCCCAATCAGATCAGTCATATGCATACGCCAGCTACTGGTAGACCTTATCTCTGATGAGATTTTACGATCCGTAAGCGGAAACTTTTGTCGAAAAGAAACACACACTTTGTTGTTGAGCTGGCGCAATAAACTAATAAAACAAAAAGAACAGATTAAGTATAGTGTGGACACATGACATATGTGACACAGAAGTGATTCTATAAAAGAGCTTTTTCCCGAAGATTATGGTGGTGAGTTCGAACTACTTCATATTGAAATTCGATGAAAAAAAAAAAAAAAAACTGAGCTGGCAAAATATAAATTTAGCTGCTTTTATGGCCTGTATCATAATAAATCTGATATACAAGCAAATAAAATTGTTAGCTATAATTAAATTAAATTTATGACCGATTATGGCTGTGATGTAAGCGTAGCACCGACCTTGCTGTACTAACTGTATCCAGGAATACGGACCTATCTCAAACTCTGTGATCAGCTGGCATAGAAACAGCGAAAGTGATAATCGACTCATCAACACACGTGCTCCAATTAGCCAGACTCGAAGATACCGCGTAATCAGCGACGTTTGCTAGTAGCCCCGCAGTCTAGAGCCATATGAAGAGAAATGTTGATAGATCAAGCAAGAACTGAAATATTGAGATGTTTTCTGATTTTATTTTGAAGTTACATTATGCATGGAATAGACATATTACTCAGAATTTTCTCTCAGTGCTTTTAAATATAAGGTCTAATTGTTAAAGACTCAGTTGAATGTGTGTACGGTATTTCCCCCTCACAGCTTTCACAGCTTTCAACTAGAACAGTATTTTGGCAAGCTTTCATGTTTGTTAAGATATTTTTAGATCAAATGGTACGTCTTATAGAACACTTTGGTATGTAAGACTTGCCGATAACTTGACTAATTTCCGAGTTAGAGTTATCGATAATAGTACTACTCTTGTTTGGTCAGCCTATATTTTGCATATACCTCAATAATAGATATAGTTACGAGCTTTTGGATAAACCTCTACGACTCGCTTTTAATTAACTTGCAGCCAGGGTATTCCCTAGTCGGCCACTTCCCCCTCGTCTGTAACGATTTACAATAATTTTGATATTTTGGCTTGACATTCGATGCTCAATGGTATCGGGGCAGGGTATACACTTCAGGTTGACGGCTTATTGGCACCTTAGTTCAGATTAGGGGGCACGCCTGCAATCGTGCGTAGTAGACGCCAATCAATGGCGTGGGAACGGCAAGACCCAAGTTCTGGCCAATAGAGCGTTCCGTTCCCTAATCTTATCAATGGCGTTGCTCCCTCACGAGTTTAGCAATCGTTGGCGCAGCGAGAGGAGTATATTCGTTTTATGCAATCTTTATCTTTAGTTAAAATTTAATAATTGATTATTTATTGAATTAAGTTGACTGTGTGCTCAGAGCGAGTATTGCGCAGTCGGTTTGTTTTTATACGATTTGAGCGCAGTGTTAAAATAATAAACTTGATCAATAATAAATTAAAAACATAATTTTGCTTTACTATTATTTAACAATAACCTTTTAATGGCTGAGTTATCAGTTTGTCGAAGATATTTATTTAGAGTTCACTTCAGGGACGCAACGCATACGATGGACTGTTATTGCCAGTTGATATATGTTATTGTAGGTATTCGATATTGTTAGGCTCTAAAGCCTAATATATTCTACTATTTAAGAATATTGTTTATAATCTGAGATTCGTTAAAAGATTCTCTACTCTGAATTGCTCTGCTCTGACCTGCTCCGCGCTGTACTCTCTTCCATACTTTCATACACTGCTCTCTACTCCGCTCTGTTCTCAGCTCTGCCCTGCTCTTTACACTGCCTTGCTATGCTTTTCTCTGCTCTGTTCTCTGCTCTGATTAGCCTAGCTCTCTTCTTCTCAGCTCTGCTCTCTGGTCTGCTCTACTCAGCTTTGGTCTGCTTTGTTCTACAGTTCGCTGCTCTGGTCCACTCAGCTCTCTATACCTTTGTCTCCTCTGTTCTCTGCTCAGTTCTCTGCTCAGTTCTCTGCTCAGCTCTCTACTCAGTTCTCTGCTCAGTTCTCTGCTCAGTTCTCTGCTCAGTTCTCTGCTCAGTTCTCCACTCAGTTATCCACTCAGTTCTCCACTCAGTTCTCTGCCCAGTTCTCTGCTCAGTTCTCTGCTCTGTTCTCTACTCAGTTATCTACTCAGTACAGTGCTCAATTCTCTCCTCTGTTCTCTGCTCAGTTCTCTGCTCAGTTCTCTGCTCAGTTCTCTGCTCAGTTCTCTGCTCAGTTCTCTGCTCAGTTCTCTGCTCAGTTCTCTGCTCAGTTCTCTGCTCAGTTCTCTGCTCAGTTCTCTGCTCAGTTCTCCACTCAGTTCTCCACTCAGTTCTCTGCTCAGTTCTCTGCCCAGTTCTCTGCTCAGTTCTCTGCTCTGTTCTACTCTCCTCTCTGCACTGCTTCCTACTCTGCTCTCTCCTCTGCTCTGCTATGCTCTCTGTACTGCTCTCTCCTCTGCGCCGCCCTGCCCTGCTCTATGCATTGCTCTCTGAAGACCACTCTGCTCTGGTCCTCTACAGTGCTCAGGTCTGCTCTCCTTTACTCTTCTCTTCTTTTCTCCTCTCATCTCTTCTCTCCATTTACGCATTCAGCTCGTTTAGTTGGGATTATGGGAAGTACGAGAGTGATTCGACGTCATTCGGGTCCGTCAATTAACCGCACTTCAATATGATTAATCGCAGAGGACGATTATTCATGCGATTTATAAATAACACAATATGCAGCTAATTAAATTCACTGAATTGATAAGCGAAAATATTTTTCATAATTTGTATTCGAAAATAAATAATAATGAGAGTAAATCGAATCTATTTAAAGGCAGAAGTTTAATCAGTTTAGATAACTAAACTACAAAGACGAAGATATATATAGTAATATATAGAAAAAAGTATATATGGAAAGTCTTCAAATGTTTCTGATTCATCAGAAAAGTAGACAACAGAAGGTTGCAGAAGTGCAATTGCAATGTTGACAGCTATAACTGGAGATGCCCTAAGGAGCTATAGTCTATATAGCTTTATAGAGAACCACTATCATTTATATAGTATATGTATATGTATATAGAGCACTGCAATCTATATATGTATATGCATATAGAAGACTATCATCTATACAGTATATATATATGTATATGTATACAGAAGTCTCTCATCTGTATACTTATACATGTATTCGGATACAAAGACTGTCCCAAAATTCACGCAAGAAGTAATTTTGATAGAAAACTCAGGTTTTTGATTAAAAATTGCAAATTTGTTCTTGATTTATATAGTATACGTTGTCTGTTTTTGTGTAACGTATCATTTAATATGCCTGAACTGTGCAGCTGTCAAGTTACGTATTGAAATTACTTCTTGCGTGAATTTTGGGACACCCTTTATTTATGTATGTATATAGGTATATGGGATGCTATAGACTCACCTACATACACAAATAGACTGTCATATATATTATATATTATATATATGTGTAACAGATTTCTGTCATCTATGTATACTTTCATCTATCATCTGCAATCATTATCCATTATATCTCTCCATTCCCCTTTTTATATATATATAATTAAATATATATTCCCATTCCGATAATGATTAAAAATGCATTTCGTGGACAAATTAAATTTCATAATTTTTATTTAAATTAAATTATTTTACACTTTTTAGCAAAGTATTTTGTTAATTACAATGTGTGTGTGTGGGTGTGTGGGTGTGGTTGTTCTTGTTGGTGTTGGTGTGATTTATGTTTATTTTTGTTACAGTTTAATCATGTTTAATATATTTATATTAAGTTACAAAGTACAAAAAATTAATCAATATATAAAAAAACACATGTTTGGTAAAACAATGAATGAGAGAAAAAAAAAGTTTTAATTCAAAAATTAATTGTTAAGTGACAAAATCGCAATGGTTTTTCCTTGTTGTTGTTGTTGTTGTCTTATATGCAGAAATACATTTCGAGCTATTTTACAAGTTAATATTATAATATATTGTAACCATTGTATAGATTATAAGTTATAGTATTTCTTTGCAGTTTGTTGTTGTTGTTGTTGTTGTAATTATAACTAGTTTTACTAAGGCTTGGCTTACACTTGACTTAACTATGTTGTTTTCGTGGTTTTGTTTGTTTGTTTGTTTGTTGTTATCGTTTACTTCATTTTGTTGTTGTTGTTGTTGTTTCTCTTTAGTTTAAGAAATTGCATGTTTTATGCATAATAATAATAATAATAATAATAATAATAATAATAATAAACGTTGTTAGCAATGCGGATATATGCTCTCCGTTCGATTAAATTATGATTTCCATATTTTTTTTTTTTTAATTTACATTCGTACTTAACTAATCCGCTGCTTGTATGTGTATATATATATGCATATATATATATATATAAATATTAATTAGAGATGTCGCTTGATTTTAGGCTAAGACTTACGTGGCTAATGTTATTACTCTCATTTCGCGATATACACAGTTAATGCATGTGTTTTTGTGTTTTGTTTCCTCTCCTCTCATTTATAATTGTAATCACAAATAGTTTTGGAATATGCTCTCTCCCTCCTAACTCCCACCCTCCCACTCTCCCTCTCCCTCTCTCTGCTGTCTTTAGAAATTAGAGTTGCTTTTGTATAACTTATATAACACACGCACACAAATACACATGGACACACGCACACGCACACAACTCATTAAAACTTTGTTCATTGCTGCTGACGACGGGACCATATAACAAAACAGTTAGATAGCCAAACTAACTCTAACTCTTCCCTTTCTCTCTTCTTCTTCTTTTTTTTGGTTATTCAATTATTTTTAAATTTTTTTTTTAATTTTTTTTAATTTTTTTTTTTAATTTAAGTTTTTTTTCTGTGCCTGCGCGCGTGCCGCTTAGCGCGCCGTCGCGACCGCTGTTTAAAGGCAGCGTCATGTTTTCGTTTCGTTTTACTTGTATCAATATATTCTTTACAAGGGCCCAAGGAGCTGGGCGGCAACTCCTCCTAAGCCACTAATTGGGTTTACTTTTATTATTATAAATCATTTGTTTTTTGTTTTGATTGTGCGGCGCACAAGGACGCTAAGCGGCAGTGGCCCGGGCACAGGACTCTACTTTCTTTTGGCTAATTTTGTTTTGTTTGTTTGTTTTCGATTCGGTTTTTTCATTATTATTTAGTTAACAAACTATTGGGCTTAAAAACACAAACTGTATATACATATATGTGTATATATATATATCTTGTGAATGGGGCATTATGGTTATACATATGCATGTATATAGATACACGCGATGCTAAGAACTAGGCCATTGGATCTGCCGACTTACAATTGTTTGTTATACGTACCATATAGCAATCTACATACGAAGCTCAAGCGCCGCGCATGCTTATTTACAATAAATGTTCAATTTGTTTTGTTAACGCATTTATGAAGGCATTTGTTATGCGCAGTTACATTTCGACTTAAACGAATGTTAATAATATACTCTGCATCTATGAATATACATATTTGTATATATCTATATATATATTATATATATTTTTGTGTGTATAATATGAATACATGTTTGTGTTATGTGTATATGTAATTTACAAAATGTTTAACGCTCTATCTCCCTCTCTCCACTTTCCATTCGAATTTTCCTCATATTTTTTGTTTTTTTTTTTCATTTTTTTTTCAGTTTTTCAGTTTTTGTTTTGTTTTTCTCTCCGTCTCCTGTACACACGATTCTTGGGCGGCGGCAACTCTTGTAAAAAATATGGGCGTATTCCAAAGCTTATAAAAAATGTAGACTACAATCTAAATGCTAATCACCTAGTAAATAGTGTACGCCTTACGACTAGCTTCCTAGATCTAAAATGTATATGTCTAGCGTTAATAAATAGCAATTATTAAAATTTCAATATTCAATTAAATTAACATGGTATATTCTGCCTTGGTTTTCTTTTCTTTTTTCTTTTGTTTTTCTTTTGTTTTTTTTCTTTCTACTTTTGTTTTCTTGAGACATTTCTGAACAAAGTTCAAAGTTCGAACAACAACGAAAAAAAAAGAAGTAAACAATTAAAAATTATATATATAGATATATATGTTTATATATATTGTAAAATTAAGACCGATTGTTTGCTTCACTATTTGTTTTTCTCCTCTCTTCCTCTCTTTAGCTATCACAAAATGAAATACTAAATAAATTACGTTAGATATTTACAATTGGTGGCAAAAATCAACTTCTCTATAGAGCAAAAGGGCAAACTGAATCAAAATGTTTTAACGAATCAACTCCTCCTCTTCCACTTCATCTTTTTCGTTATCTATATATATATATATATATATATATATATATAAGTGTGTGTGTGTTTGTGTGTATGGTAGTAAGGCTGTACTATTTTGAATAAGTTGTACAATTCTAATTGGTTAATGAAAGCATTTGACTATTGCTTTAATTGCTTCAAGTGAGTGTTATTTGGTCGTTGGTGTTATCGGGTTGCAAGTTGCACTTCTACTAATCTTATTGTTGTATGTCAATTGGAAGTTGATATAAAATGGAGCGTTGCGTTTGTCGGTTTTGGTTGATTTCTCTCAAACACATTCAAGCGTATACATATATTGATTGATACATATATATGCCTCTATATCCATCTATATATATACACATCTGCATTCATACAGGTCGTCTATGTCGTCTATACATATATGGTGGTATCTAAATAAAAATATTCCTAAGCGTGTTCCCAATTCAAGCTCCTATAAGGAGCAGTTCATAAACTGACCATCGCCAACAACTAAGCTTTAGAATCGAATAGCCATAAAACACTGCGTTTCATATAGTCTATATTCTGTTCGATAGTTATGATAGTCCTAACACATGGTTTCTTTTCTTTTTTTTTTTTTTTGTTTTATTATTATTATTAATTAATTGTTGTTTTGTTTTGTTTAAATTTGTTGCGTGTCTCTTGGATTTAGAATGATATTTCGGGCCTTAAAGTTAGGTAAAAAAAAATTAATCATTTAAAATAAGAATAAATTAGCTTCAAAACTATTTGCATCGTTGAAATGTTCGATTCAAGACATATAGGTAAAATCGCATTTACGTAGAATAATAGACGACTTAAATAAATAAAATATGTATAATTAAAATTATGTGCTATTTTTGTTTCAGTTATGATTATGCTGTAATCATCATCATGTACAATTTTCTCCATATTTTCTGTTACATTTTCGCCTTTATTAAACTTCCTTTTTGTTTTTGTTTTAGCTTTTGCTTTTGCTTTTGCTTTTGCGTTTTACATTTACTTTCAGCATCTTCTCAGAATTATATATATATATATATATAGTTCTTTATGTATGTGTATATATTTATGAGTTGTTTATATTTTGCATACTAAAGAGAGAAAACATAATCGAACGTTTTACGTTTACAAAGTATATATTACCCATCTGCCACTGTTGCGAGCGAGTCTCCTAATCGATTGCACTAAACATTGATAGAAAAGATTTTTGAATAATACGTAGATATTATAAAAAAAAAAACTCGTAATGTATATATATAAATATATATATATATATCTATGTGTATATATATATATATATATATATATATATATATATATATATATATATATATATATATATATATACATATGTGTTACGCTCTTGCGATAATAAGCATATGGTACATAAGAATTATAATTATAATTAGAATTAGAATTAGAATCGTAATGAACATGATTATTGCATTTGCAGTTGCAGATGCTGTCTGTGCTTTATCAATAACTAAATGTATAATTAAAAGGTGTATATTTATATATAAACGCGTGATTTCTACCCTCCTCACGGTGCATGACCTGAGGCGTAGATCCAAAAATAAACTAAATTACATAATAGTTGACAGCCGATTGCTGATAGTTAAACATATTTCTACATAAGAAAGTACATAACGATTATAACACACAAAATTTGTTGCTTTTCTTTTTTCTTTTTTTTTTTTTGATTTTTTCCTTTTGTTTTTTGTTTTTGAAGCTTCTTCTCGTATCAACATAGGAGAACCACGAACGCCAGGGGCAAACATCAAAAATAATGGGGTGACTGTGACTGTTGTTGCTGCTGCTGCGGCTTCTGTTCAATGTATTTGTAATTGTTGTTGCTGTTATTATTATTGGTGTTGACGTTGTTGTTGTTGTTGATGATGTTGTTGCTGGTGATGGTGGTGAGTTTGTTGTCGCTGCCGATGCCAATGGCATTGGTGCTGCACTAGAGCCGCTCCACAAACTTGCTCAGCTGATCGGAGGCATCGGGCAGCGAGCCACCCGCGTTGCCCACATTGCTGGCATTAACGCCGACGCCGACACCAACACCGACGCCCACACCACTCACGCCCACATCCTGGGGCACACCCGGCAGCGGCGACTGATGGTGCATGCCGTGGTTGTGCAGGCCGTCGTGTGGTCCTTGGGGCGCCGGCGAGTGGCTCATGACATGATGTGGCGAGGGTTGCGCCCGCGGCGATGCAGAGGGTCCGCGCGGCGATGGCGCCGATCGCGGCGACGGCGTTGGCTGCGGCGATCGTATGGGCGGAGAGGAGCGCGCCGACTGCATTAGCTGCTGCTGCAGCGTATGCGGCGTTGGCGGGCCCATCACATTCGCGCCGGGCCCGCTCGGCCCGCCACCGCCGCCGGGCAGCGTATTTTGAGGATTTGCACCGCTCATGCCGCCACCACCGCCGGAGACAACCTGCATCATCTGCTGCTGTTGCTGCTGCTGCATGGGCTGCTGCTGCTGCTGCATGCCCGGTGGCATCACGCCCATCTGCTGCTGTTGCTGCTGCTGTGGACCGGGCTTAACGCCCGCGCCGCCACCGCCCTGCTGCAGCATGTTCGAGGCCGCTGCATTGCCCATGGAGTATTGGTCAGAACCGGGTCCGGACGCACCGCCGCCCACAGCCGCACCGGCTACGGGCAGTCCGGTGACGTTGCCACCGCCTCCGGCATTAAAGTTGCCGCCCGTGCCGCCTGGAAACGGCGGCTGCCCAGCAACGCCCATGTGCGGGCCGCGCTGTCGCTGCGGATACGGCGGCGGATATTGATTCATTTGCATATAGCGCATTTTGTTCCAGCTCTGATTGGGCACCTGGGCAAGAGAAATGGCATTTAATCAGAACAAGTAGGAAAACTTTAATCGAGACAGCTCGACTAGGGGATACCCTTGCACCCTGCGAAGTAGGCGTGGCATGCAAGATTCAACAAAAACCGAAATTGCATAAGGCTCACATGAAACTAAAAGCCAAATTTGAAGGCTCTAGCTATAAACATGAATTAAATAGAATTATATGACTGATTATCGATTTCGTTCTTAATCGATAACGTTAAAATTAAAATAGTTATCGATGTTTATGCTAACAGAGATCTACATAAACAATTTCAAGTCTCTACGGGCCTCTTATAGGTGCCGAAATCGACGCGTTTATACATACGGACCGACGGACAAGGCTATATCAACTCGGCTGATCAAGAGTATATATACTTTATACTTTATGGAGTCTGCCACGCCTCCTTCTGCCTGTTACATACATTTTTCAATGGGTTCCGCTTGGACTAGGCCAAGGCTAAGCAAGTGTGATGGATAATACGAGTTATGCTCTATATATACATATACATATATATATATATATATAGAGAGAGAGAGAAACTGGTGCCTTATATTGACTAATGCTCATCTTCCACTTACCATGCCTCCTTGGGAGCCTGGCGGCAAATTGGGCAGCATCATGGCCGTGTTCTGCATGTTGGCCATGCGCTGGTGCGGCGGTCCCTGTTGCTGCTGCTGCTGCTGCTGTTGGGCGGCCTGCATGAGGCTCACCTGCTGCTGCTGGCCGGGCCCCATCTGCTGGGGTCCGGGTCCGGGTCCCTGCTGCTGCTGCTGCTGGTTCATCATGTGCTGCATTTGCTGCTGCTGCATCACCTGCTGCTGTTGCTGCTGCTGTTGTTGCTGCTGCTGCTGCTGGGGTGTCTGTGGTCCGTTGCCCGCCTGCAGCGCGCCACCTGGGCCACCAGCTCCGCCGGCGGCAGCATTGATTTGGCTCTGCTGCCGCTGCTTGATGATGGCCGCCATAATCTGCGGATTCTGCTTCAGTATGCTGAGTATGTGCTGGTTGCTCTCGTTGGTCGGATTGTTCTTGATCTTCTGCATGATCTGAGCCAGCGTTTGGGTGTTCAGTGGCGGCCCATTCACCATATTGGGGCCCGCGCCACCGGCTCCGCCACCGCCCACGCCCTGAGCTCCGGGCGGCCGTACACCGCCCCCAGAGGCAGCCGCACCCAGTTGCGCACCCAAGCCAATGCCATGCGGCGCACCACCGCCGCCCATGTTCACGCCACTGCCCACGACGGGCATCTGGCCAGCGCCAACTCCCACGCCGACGCCTAGCTGATTGGGCGGCATGCCCATCATTTGCTGCTGCTGCTGGATGTTCTGCTGCATCAGCTGGTTGGGCTGTCGCATGCCCGACTGGTTGGGCGCACTGTTCGTGTAGCGTTGCTGGCCGGGTCCGCCGCCGCCGCCCCACTGCTCCAGGGGCAGCAGATTGTTGGCGTTTAGAATATTGTTGCAGTTCGCCCCACTGGGCAGTTGTCCACCGCCGGGCACCACGCCCACATTGCCAGCCAGCTGATTGCCGCCCACATTGGCCACCATGCCGCCCATGGCGCCCTGGTTGGACACACCCACGCCCATGGGCCGTTGCATCACGGGCGGCGCCATGGGCACACCTTTGCCAAAGCTGCCGCCATGCGGCACCTGTTGTCGCGCTGCCTCCTCCTGCACCTGCTTCACCACTTGCAGCACATTCGGCGAGGGCGAGTGTCCGCCGGGCTTCATGCCAATGCCCGGCTGGTGCGGATGCGGCGACGTCATGCCGGCCATCACAGCACCTGATACCGGCGACGGCACCGTCACCGTGGACGGACTCATGCCACCACCGCCGGCGGGCAAAATGGCGGACTGTCCGCTCATCACCTGCTGACTGACTGCTACGCCAGACATGCCCACAACTGGGCCGCCCACACCCACTGCGCCACTGGCCACCACCGGCCCGCTAACCGCCGGTCCGGGCAACGCAGCGGGCGCTGCCGTCCTCGACATAAGCGCGACGCGCCGCCGCAGCAATTGTTGCTGTTGCAGTCTGCAAGGAGAGAGCAATTAGATTAGTCAAAATGCCTGTTCATATTTTCGGTTCGGTTTGGGTACTTACTTTTGCTGGAGTTGCTGCTGCTTGAGCTTATGCTTAATGTTGGGACAGAAAGGCACTGGACACTTTTGCTCCTGGCAGTGCTTGGCGTGGTAGCAGCAGAGGGCGATCAGCTGTTTGCATATGGGACAGCCGCCGTTGGTCTTGCGCTTGCAGTTCTTAGTGTGCTGGACGACGCGCTTCATCTTCTGGCACGAGGGCAGGCGGCAGTTGGCGTCGCGACACTGGCAGGCGTGCACCAGCGACTGAATGCATCGCTGTATGGACTGCTTGCGTGCCTCCTGCGGATTAGCCTGCTTGAGATCGGCCGGCGCCGAGCCATCGTCCAGATCGAAGCCCAGTTTCTCCATCTTGTGCGGATGCCCCACCTTCTCCTTGCACACCGTGCACAGATCAAAATCCTGCAATTCACAAATGACCAAATAGAATCAGATTATTTATGGACAATTATAGACCAAATGAAACCTACATCACAAACGGTGCAGTGGTAGCGCGTCTCCACCGCCGTCTTGCAGTTGTTGCAGGTGTAGACGAACTTGTCCTGGCCCTGGTTGTGCAGCTCGTACAGCATGGAGAGCGTGGAGAACTGCGCCCGCCGCAGCGACGAGAATTCGTAGTGCTTGTCGCGGGCGAGCGTTAGGAATGCATCGCGTCCATCCATCAGGTCGCAGGTTAGCAACGGATCCGGATCTTGAATAGGCTGAGAAAAAAAAATAAGGCATGGATGAGGCAAATGGAAGTCAATTCGATTGGGGGTGCTGCTGTGACCTACCGCCAGGCTGGCTGCTGATTGGGCAGAGTGTAACCGGATCACAAAGAAGACCTCTTTGTGCTTCTCCATGGTGGCATAAATCTTGGCCGACAAATCATTGCCCGACTGATGCTCATTGGACTTTTTACTATTCTTTCGCTGTGCAGCTTTGGACTTGTTTGACTTTTTGGCCTTCTTTTGGCCTTTCTTTTTGCCATCACCACTAACCTCATTATCCTCAATTGAAAAGAGCTGCAGATCATTTGAAAAAAGCTGTTAAGTTACACAAATTATTTTGTTAATAATTATGCCTAAAAAAAAACGAAACGTACATTAGCGGCGGCGGCTGCTTCGGCGGCCTCGGCCTGTTTGCGCTTCTCCTCCTCCTCCTGGTCCAGCTCCTTGATGCTTTCCTCCAGCACATTGGGCCAGAAGTCGCCCTCAAAGTAGGGCAGTTCCGCGGCCGAGCCAAGCTTGTCTTCCATCGCCTGCTTCAGGATGTCCTTGTAGTCCTGAATGATACGCTCTATCATGCCCTTGTCAAGCATCTTCTTGTACCACTCCTGCAGGCGCTTCGGCTTGGGTATCTTCTGGTCCGTCGGATGACAGTGAAATATATAGTCATCGCCCTCAGAGGGCGGACACGCCCAAATGTGCGCCATCGTGTAGCCCAGCTGCTTCACATAGTCCATGTAGCCCAGCAGGATCTCATGGTAGACTGCCGTCCGGTATTGTCGCGGCCGAAAGAAGTGCACCGAGTCGAGGTAAGCGATGTAGACGCGCCGCGTGTTCGGCGCCGGACACTCGGACCCGTACTCCTGGACGTGCATGCCGAAGAAGCAGACATCGATGCCGTCCACTTCCTCAAAGGCAAATAAGGCCTTCGCCCGGTATGGGAACTCCTGCATCATCTCGCCGCCCTCGACGAATCGTCGTCGCATTCCCGGCTTCACCTCAACGCACTTGTCGGACGAGGACACGACACGTATGTGCACCTCGCCGGCGCCCGCCTCCTTCTTCTTCAGGAAGTTATTCACGCGCGTCTCAATGTAGACGCCCAGCTTGGTGGTGGGCAGACGCTTAGCATTGAATTTGTTCTCCTTCCGCTTGGAGTTCTTCTTCTTCAGACAATTATCACATACGAATCCGCCCGGCCATATCGAGTCGAGCCACAACACACAGATCTGATGCTGCTTGCGTCCGCACTCCTGGCAGTCCACAAAGGGCTCCAGCTCCAGATGATCGTTCTTCATCTCCTTGAACTGGTCCTTCTTGATTTGGCTAAAGGGCAAATGGTGTTAGCCAAAAAGGTTGTGATCGAGCGAATTTCATTATCCTTTCAACTTACGTTTGAGACTGCAGCGGATCGTCGCCCAGGGTGACGGTATCTCCTTGTATATCATTAAAGCACTTTTGGCAGAACGTATATCTATTTGAGGCGACACCGTATTCCTTTAGACTGTGTGGTGATTGATTGATTTGCATGGCAACACAATTTACGAATTGATGGCGATGAGCAATGGCGATTAGGCGATGAACAATTGGACAATTGGACAATTGAGATATAACACACGCACGACATACGAAATGATTTGCCAACGGCAGCATAAATAAACCAAAAACAAAAGAAACAATGTCACACAAACAGCAACAACAAGGTAGATGTTTTCCATATGAGGCAAATATTAATATTATTTCAAATTGTATTATTTTTTTTTTAATAGTGGCCAAATACGTAAGTGCAGTAACAATTGTGTGTGTGTGTTGCGTGTGAGTTTGTTGTGTTTGTTTGTTTGTTTGTTTGTTTGTTTTGTGTGTATGCAAATTACATCAAAGTTCGTGAGTCGATCGAAATGAAAATAAATAGAAAAAAATAAAAGAAATTAGAATCTTAAAATATGCGGTTATTAAATTATATACTAGATATATATAGAGAGAGTTCAAAGAGTAAATCAACAACAAAATCTCCCAATGGAATGATCATCACTGAGTGCGCTAATGATTATTGTTAACTGAATTAGCTGCACATCGATACACATTTACACATATATAACAGATGATTTATCAAATATAGAATATAGTTATAAACATCCATATAATATATATATATAGATATATATTATAGAAAGCGAGCCAAATCGTACGCAAATGAACACTGATTTTTTGATGGGAAAGCTAAGGTACACACACACACACAGAAAGTGGGATCTGATAGCTCTCAAAGTTCACATTCATAAGAAGAAGAAGGAGAAGAAACTGTTGCTATAAAGGCAGCGGAGACTGCTGCTGCTGTTTTTTTGTTTTATTGTTAACCAATCAAAATGTTGAATCAGAAAAAAGTCTCGTCTTAAATAAAGCAAGTCACAAATAGTCTTGGCAATGCATATATAATATTATATATATTTTTTAGATATATTTCAGACAAACAACATGCACCAGGCAGACTCGCAGGACATCAAAACTTTGTGTGTCTTTTGTATGTTTTCTTTTTTTTTTGTGTGTGTTTGGCCACTACCATCAATGCGTGTGTGTGAGGCTTGAATTGTATATATCAAATATATAGATATATATATACAAATGAGACGATGCAACACACAAATGAAAAAATAAACACACACACACAAAGAGACACAGATAGAGACACACACACACATATAGTTATATGCATCGCATCGCAGTTAATTTCAGCTAATTTCTTACTTAATCTTATTGTGCCGAAGAAGCAACTTAATGGAGAATGAGGGCCGTGTTTATGTGCTGTTGTTGTCATCGCTTGATGTGGCAGAGCCGTTTTCAGTGGCTCAGAGCAGCGTGTCGTTATAGGTATATGAAACATATTTCCATTTCTTTTATGTATATATATATTGATATATATTTGATAAATGTCTTTTTTCTGTGTGTGTTCGAGAAATGCAATCGAAATGCATGAAAAAGTCCGAACCAAAGAGTTTTTTGTTGGGGTTATTGAAATTTATATTTGATAGAAACTTTAGGATAAAACTAATTTTTATTTTCTTTTTGAAACTCTCTCTCTCCTTCTCTATCTCTCTCTCTCTCTCTCCTTCTCTCTCTGTTTCTCTGTCTTTCTCTTTTGTTTTGCTTTTTGCTTATTTTTTACATAATTATTTTGTTGTTTTCATTTGAAAGTAAAAAAAAGTTGGCATTTGGCTTAAGCAACGCTTGTTATATATGTGTACTTGTATATATATATATATATATATATATATATATATATATATATATATATATATATATATGATGTGTCTGTGTGCGTAGGTGTGTGTGCGTGTGTGTGTATTTACATACAGCTGTTGGACAAGTTAATTAGGGAACAAATGCTCATATTATACTGTAATATTACTAAATGTGCCAACAAATTATTATTATATTATAAAATCTATATTATGAAATCAATTGCTCATTATATTAAATTTATTATTTTTTTATTTTATTTATTTATTTATATATTTTTATTTTTGAATATTTTATTTTTATATACTTTATTTTTGTATCTTTTATTTTTATTAATTTTCATTTTTATATATTTTTGTTTTTTTTTTATTTTTATTTTTATATATAGGATTTTCAAATAAATATAATATAAATTATATTATATTATATTATTATTATTATTAGTATTTTATTAGTTTTATTTTCTTTTTTTTATTTTATATATATATTTTATATATATAATACAAATTATATTATATTAATTATTCATTATTATATTCATTAATTTTTTAACTGTTAATATTTTAATTTTTAATATTTTTATTTTGATCAGTTTTATTTTTAACATTATTTTATTTCGTTTCATTTGTATTATATAATATAATAATTATATATATTATTTTTAAACATTAATTTTGTTATTAATTATTTTATATAATCAAGTATATATTATATTATTAATGATATAATATATTACTGATTATATATTACATAACCAATTGTATATTATATTATGTTTATTATCATTTTCATTATATATTCCACTCTGAATTATAATATATATTTTACTTCTGCATAGACCCAGCTTGAAGCTAAGAACTTGACTTATATTTCTTATTTTCTTTCTAAATTCGCCTCGATTGCTTAGCTGTTCCACGAACCTGCATTGTCTGCAGCATCATGGAAATCGAATAAAACTATAAACATTTCCGGGCACATTAAGAGCGAAGATGTCTAAAAGGATATTAGCACGCAACAGCTGTATGTGAATGCATCTACTGTATATAGTTTCATTATATATATATATATATTGTGTGTGTAGGTGTGTGTGTTGGTGTGTGTAACTATATTTACAATTAGAATTAGTTTTGTGAATAGAGTTAACGCACCTGTTCTGGTAGCTGTAGTATTTGGCGTCGCGCGGTATCGTGCACAACTGCTTGCCGTAGCAGCAGAGCACCTGCGGATTGAACGTGTACTTGCGTCCGCAGCAATAGCCCAGGGCTTGCATTACGGGATCTATCTCCTGCTCGAACACCTCCGACAACTGTGGAAGGAAGAAAAGGAAATGGCTATAGTGGAGCAACAGCAGTACGGAGCATATACAGTCTAATAAGTGTGGAGAGTTCACGTTGAACTTTACTGCCGATATGAATCCATAAATATATGCCGTGAGTGGGCGTGATTCATCGATCGATTTCAATTTGAAAGTGGGGCATATTACCTTGGTGCAGTAGCGGTAGACACGCGATGTCTTGCGGTTGTAGAGCCACGCATTGTCGAACATCAGCCAGACGTCGTCGACGTACTCCCAGGGATCACTGTATTTGCCATTCAGTATGTTGCTGCGTATGGTGCCCAGATCCATTGGCTTCTTCACAATCTCAAAGTAGTCGGGTATGCCCAGCACCTGCGGATCGACCGGATAACGAAATGGCACCGACTCCGGCTCCTGCCGGTACAGCTTGTCCAGCGTCGGCAGCAGCGCCGTGCGCAACTCTTCCGGATTAAATTCTACAACGGAGAAAATGCCAAAGGTTAGTTTCAGCTTCCACAGTGAGGGCAGCGATCCAGACGATCTTCTTCCAGCCACTATTGCCATCTCTTTCTTTTTAATGCAGCCCGGCAATATCTAGCCGTACTACTACTTTCTCTCTCTCTCTCTCTCTCTCTACCTCTACCTCCCTCCCTCCCACTTGTCAACTTACGGCATTTCTTCTTCTTGTCTCCGGCGTTGGGTGCCAGCGGCTCTGGAACATGCGGTTTCGCCTCGGTCTTGATCTTGATATCCGAGCCAAGGCCCGAGGATACACCATCGATGCCACCATTGATATCGTCCTTGCTATCGACGCCGCCGCCTATCGTTCCGTCACCATTGGCGCCACCGGCAATGCCGCCAGACACGGCCGACTCATCCACATCCATGGGCTCCGTCTTGACCGTCTTCGTCTCGCCGTCCTCCGTTTTGATCTCGATCTTAAGCATGCTGGTGCCGTCGTTGTTCACGTTCTTGCCCTTGCCGCCCGTCGAGCAGTCCATTTGGGAGCTATCGCCGTTGCCGCCGCAGCTGTCGTCCATGAACTTCTTCTTGATGTCGTCCTCCTGCTTGATGGAGTCCAGTTTGCCCTTGGAGGACATGCCGCCACCGCTGCCGCCATTGCTGCCATTCGTGTCATTGGCGCCAGCCGGCGACGGCGTCTCATCGTCATTATCACGTGCCGCCGCCTCCAGCGCCGCCATCTGCGAGGACAAACTGCTCGAGCTGCTCATCACACGGCCGGGCGCGCTGTTCTCGCTGCTGCTGCGCGCCATCTGGAGCAGGGTGCTGCTCGCTGGCGTCGAGCCGCCATTGCCGCTCGTCGACGTCGTTGTCGATGTGGGCGTCGCGCCCGACGATGAGGCGCAGCTCAGTGGCGTCGTCACCGCCGTCGTCGCCGCCGTCGTTGTGGTCGTCACCGTGACCGCCGTGCTGCTGCCGGCGCTGCTATTGTTGCTGCCGCTGCCGCTGCCGCTGCTGGAGCATGTTGCCGCTGCCGAGGCGGGCGTACTGCTGGCCGTCAGGCCCGAGGCGCTCGTCGCCGGCACTGGCGAGGTAGGTATATATGGCGGAGTTGCGGCCCGATTGCTCAACGGCTGCATCAGGCTGCTCACGGAGGGCGGATTGTTCGAGGGCGTCCCGATGGGCCCGTTCGACATGAAGCTGGGCGAGGGACTTGGCGCGGCCACAGTCCCGCCACCAATGCTCCCAGCGCCCGCACTAGCCGCGCCCGCATTCAGCGCATCCAGGCTGGTGGGTGTGGGCGGCATATTGTTCAGCACGCTGCCCGGCGGCTGCGCCGGCTTCTGCTGCATTGGCGAGCTGAACGCATTCGTCTGCTGCTGCTGCTGCTGCTGCTGCTGTTGTTGCTGCTGCGGCTGTTGCTGCTGCAGGGGCGTGGCATTGCTGAAGGGCGACTGGGGCAGGAGCATCGCGGCGTTCGTCTGCTGCTGCTGCTGCTGCTGTTGCTGCTGCTGATGCTGGAGCAGGCGCTGCTTCATAATCTCGCTTATCTGAGAATTCTGGGCACCCGCACTGCCGTTCGCATTGATGAACTGCTGCTGCTGCTGTTGCCCGGGCACCGGACTCGTCAGTATGCCCGGACCACCACCGCCGCCGCCGCCGCCGCCTACGGAGCCGGCCGACTGCATCGACTGCTGTGTGTTGAATGGCGAGAGCACTGGATTGGCCACCATGCCGCCCGGACTGGGACCGGGCGGACCGACCAGCATGTTGCCCTGGCCGGGCTGCTGCTGCTGTTGCGGGAATTGCATACGCTGCTGCTGCTGCATGGCTAGCATGTTGCCGCCGGGTGAGTGGCTGCGCATGCTCGCCGCCACGGCCACCATGTTGGGCTGACCGGCGGCCGTCTGCTGCTGCTGTCCGCCGCCCATGCCGGGCGCCTGAGGACGCATCTGCTGCTGCATCATGCCGCCAGCACCACCGACGCCGACGCCGACGCCGACGCCAACACCGCCAGCACCGCCCATCGGACTAATGATGGGACGCACACCCTGGCCGGGCTGCTGCAGCGCGTTGTTGGGCACGGATGTCGGATTGACGACGACGCCGCCACCGCCGCCGCCGGCGCTGTTGGGTCCACCCTGCTGCATTTGGAGCATTTGCTGTTGGTGCTGCTCCTTGCGCTTGAGCCGCTTCTCCTCCAGCTCCTTCTGGATCTTGTAGATCTTCTCGGCCAGCAGATGGTAGTACTCGGAGCGCGACTTGGCCATCTCGTACATGTCCTTCTCCACCTTCTCGGCGTACGAGACCAGATTGTGCATGCGCTTGTCCTGCATCGTCGTGGGATCGGACGTGGGAAAGATCGCCTGCACCAGTTTGTGCACCAGATGATTCCGCAGGTCCGCCGTCACGGACTCTCGCCAGTCCTTCTCACTGTCGCTGCCGCTACCGGGCGCACCGCCACCGCCGCCAGGTGCACCTGCTCCCGGACCCGAACCACTGTTCACCGCACCGGTCGACGCACCGCCCGTCGTATCCGCTGGCATCAGAACACTGGCACCGGACGCACTGTTCCCAGCGCCTGGCGCTCCGGCCGAGACGACGTTCACGTGCGCCTGCACCTGCGCCTGGGCCTGGGCCTGGGCCTGGGCCTGAAGCTTCAGCTTGGTCATCTGATCCGACTGGCCGACGAGCTGCTGCTGTTGCTGCTTGTCGCCGACGCCCACGAAGTTGGCGTTGTTGAAGCCAACGTTGACGGAGAGCGGCGCTGGAATGTTGCCCAGTTGCTGCTGCTGCTGCTGCTGGGGATTGGGCTGCTGCTGCTGCTGCTGGGGGTCGACCATGTTGGGGAGCGCGCGGCGTCGGCCACCGCCGGTGTTGCAGCCCTGGAGCATCAGTCCACCCTGCGCCTGCTGCTGCTGCTGTAGACTGGCGACGTCATTGCCGCCGGACAGGACGTTCTGGCCGGGCACAGGCACGGGCACGGGCACACCGCCGGATATCGCACCACCCGGCTGGCCGGGCTGCACGCCGAGCACACGCACGGATGGAGCACCCTGCATGCGTATGCCGGGCGCCATACCCTGCCCCGGCGCACCCAGCATGCCCGCCGTAACCGGTCCGACTTGACCGATGCCGCCCACGCCCTCAAACCGTCGCAGCTCCTGCTGTCCAACCTGCTGCTGGTGCTGCTGCTGCTGCTGCTGTGACATGTCCGCGTTGCTCTTGGGCACATTGGTCGAGCCGGGCGTCTGCTGCTGCGGCAGGACAATGGCCGTATTCTGTGCGCCGCAAGCGCCAGCGCCCTGCGCCACCTGTTTGCCATCCACGCCGACTCCGACCCCGACGCCGACGACTCCAACGCCCGACGGATTCTGCGGCACCTGCTGCTGGCCCTGCGGCAACTGCTGTTGTTGTTGTTGCTGCTGCTGCTGCTGTTGCTGCTGCTGCAGAGGCGACGCATTCGGTGCTCCAGCCGCACCACCACCACCGCCACCACCGCTGGCGTTCTGAAAGAGCGAGTTGTTCTGTCGGAAGGGATAGCAGATGATGCAGTCGGATCGCTGGCAGGTCTTGTAGTGGAGCAGTATCTGGCGCGAGGACGTGCAGTGCTGCATGGTGCAGTCCTTGCTCTGCTTGCAGGTCGCCATGTGCGCCAGAACGGCCTTCATGGCCTTGCAGTAGTTGACGCTGCAGACCTCCCGATTGGGATTCATGTTCTCGCGCCGGTTGCACTTGTGCGCATGGAGCAGCAGCATCAGCTGCTGCTGTATCTGCTTCTTGCGCTCGTCGGACATGCTGTTCGGCGCGGGCGCCGCCACGCTGACGGAGGACGCCACGCCCGAGCCAATGGCCTGCTGCTGTTGCTGAGATGTGCCCGGCTGCTGCTGCTGCTGCTGCTGTTGCTGTGAATGTCCCAAGAGTTGGTTCGGCTGCGGCGCCCGCGGTCCCAGAGCGCCCTGCTGGACGCCCGGCGGCTGCTGCTGCTGCTGCTGTTGCTGGGAGTTCATTTGTGCATTCGCCGCCGCCAGCTGCTGCTGCTGCTGCTGCTGCGGGTTGCCCACGAGTCCGCCGGCGCCCGGTGGCGCACCGTCACCACCGAGCGTGGACATTGGCACCACAGTGCCGATTGGTCGGTTGCCCTGGGGCATGCCGGCGCTCATGTTGGGCGCCACGACGCCGCCGGCACCGCGTTGCGCCATCTGCTGCGCGAGCAACTGTTGCTGCTGCTGCGTATTGTTGTTGCCGGGTGCACCATAGTTGCCGACTCCATAAGGCATATTATTGATTTGACCTGCATCGGAATGCACCGTTATTTAACCATAGATACATGGATGGATGGATGGATGGATGGATAAATGGATGGTTCACTTACCCAGCTGCATGTTTGGGTTCTGCATGCGAGGACCGCCGCCGGCGCCAACAACGCCGCCCGGCCCATTGCCGCCACCAGCTCCGGCGCCCATCAAGTGTGGGCCGCGCAGCAGGTGCTGCTGCCCGACCATGCGCCCCATCATCGGTCCGTTCTGCATGTGCATGCCCTGGCTGGGCGCTGCGCCGGAGACCGAACTGACGCCCACCGAGCCGGGCACAGCGTTCATCATGGACCCCGCCCCGCCGGGCTGCTTCAGTGTGTTGACCAGGCCGGCGCCGCCTATCGTGCCCATGCCGCCACTGTTCGTCAGCACCATGTTGCCCAGATTGCCCTGGGCAATGCTGTTCATGCCTGCAATGGAACAAGGATTAGATCCAGTATATACATATATGTATATAGATCTATCTATCTGGCATACCTGGTATGGAGTTCATGCCGTTGTTGCCGTTATTCGATATGGACATGGGCATTGAGTTGACCATGCCCATCTGTGTGGCCACCTGCATGCCGGCCGTGTTGGGCGACTGGAGGTTGGGCGACTTGCTGCCCAGCTGATTCATGCCCGGCACGACCATGCCGCCGCCGGCGCCCTTGTTGCCCTGCTGCTGGTGTTGCAGCAACTGTTGCAGATGCTGGTGATGTTGTAGTTGACGGAGTTGGCTACCGGCAGCGCCACTGCCGCCGTTACCGCTGCCATCGTCACCGCCGCCGCCGGCTCCGTTTATCTGTGGTGGCACGACGCCCGGACCGGGTCCCTGAGTTGGTGGCTTATTCGGTCCACCGGCGCCTACGCCGGTCGCTGTGGACACAACGCTTACGCCGCCACCGCCGCCGCCAGTGTTCAGCTGATCCGACCAGCCACTGTTGGAGGACACCAGCTCATCAGGCAGATTGTCCTCCAGAAAGTAGAGATCCGCTGTGACGAGAGAGTAGAGATAAGTAACGGAATAGATCTATATAGTCAGGATATAGTCAGTATGGCAAGGACTTACTCTGATCCATTTTGACCCGCTTCTGAGGCGGTTCGTCCAAATGATCGGCCATCATATATATAGTTTTTTGCTAGCCTTTGTCGGGCAGCAGTACGCGTCCTTGTTGAAATCGATGTATATATATATTATATATATGTAATTGTTTGTCTGCGCTTGGGCAGTTACGAAAGTCCGTAAAAAATATAATAAAAAGTATATATATATATATATATATATATATATATTTATCTATATATATATATATATATATATATATATATATATATATATATATATATATATATATATTGTTTATATATATAATATGTATGCAACTTCGAATAGATGACGCGCGTTGGAGAGTTGCCGTTGAGTTGTTCCGAGTCGACGGCCAGTGGAGAGTTTTGGGTATGAAAAAATATTTTATTTTATTTTTGTTTTGTTTTGTTTTTTTTTATATATAATTTTTTGTTTTTTGATTGCTTGCGTTTTGTGTTTGACAGTTTTCGCACGGATCTTTGATTTAACGTAGTTTTCTTTTTTCTCTTTATTTTTGTTTTTATTTATTTTATTTTTATTCTTTTATTTAGCTGTGCTCCTGCGGCTGCGGCTTGTAAATTTGAACTTGCGCGCTAAATAGTTTGAATAAAATTTTGCATAAACTAGCGGGAGTTGTGAACAGATGCAACTCCTTTGTTATTCTGTTCGCTGCAGCTGCTGTTGCTGCTGGTACTCCTCCTCCTGCTGCTGCTCCTCCACCTCCACGTACTTCTATCGTCTGCCGCTGCGACGTAGACGTCGTCGACGCCGTCCGCGCTATCGTCACCGCGACCGTGCCAGCTGAGCACGTCGCCGACTCCGTTGGCTCGCCGTTGAGATCGTTGTTGTAGCTGCTCCTGCTACTACTGGCGTCCCATGCGCCGCCAGTAGACGTCGTTACTAATATACGCCTCTGCTCTTCCGCTGCTGCTTGCGCTGCTGCTGTTGCTGCGGCCGCTGCTGTTGCTGCTGCTGCTGCTGCTGCTGCTGCTGACTGCCCAAGCCTTTGTTGCCTTTGCTGTTCCTCCTCCGCCGTCTGTTGTTGTTGCTGTTGGTGCTGGTGCTGCTGCTGGTTGTTGATGTTGCTTGTTATGTTGTTTGTCATACAGCAGCATGCGCACGAGTGCATTTTGTGGTTAGGCGCCAAATCCACCAAATTGGCCGAATTCGAGCTCGAATTTGTCGGCCTTGGTCTGGATTCGAGGTGGTTCCAACGGTCTGCAACAGCTGCTGCAACTGAAATTTCAAGTAAAAGAAGACGCCGTGTAAGAAGAAAGACCACTTAAAGCCAGCTAACAACAAATGCGCCGTTTGATGTTGCATTTGCTGTTGCCGCTGTCGCCGCTGCCGATGCTGCTTCTGCTTCGATTTGTTGTGATTTTGTTTTTGTTTCTTGTTTTTGTTATTGTTCTTGTTGCTGCTGTTGTTTGCTGCTATTTCTGCTTCTTTAACATTTTGTTGACGTTTCGCTTTGTTTTTGTTTATTTATTTTTTGCAATGTTCATAGCATTTTGAGTTATTTTTTTTTATTGTTGTTGCTGTTTTTTCTTGTTGTTGTTGTGAAACGCATTCACATTTCTGCACTTTTTCTTTTCTTTTTTCTCTGAGTGACTGTTGCTGGTGTTGCTTTTGCTTTTGCTGTTGTTGCTGCTGTTGTTGTTGTTATCGTGTTTACATTCGCTGTGTTCAACATTGCACATAACTGTAAAGATCTAACAAAGTTATGCTCTGTGATTAGAGTAAAAGTTAGCCACAAACACAAACACACGCACACATAGACACTCACACTCACTCACACTTATTAATTAAATGACCTATAAGATTCACAATTGATGCACAAACTATGTTTTATAACAGCATATTGCAAATGAGTTTATATTTTTCCCGAATCCGGCTGGCATAGCCTTTGCTTTTGGCTCTGCCTTTGCCGCCTGCTCACCAAAAACAACTCGCTGTTTTCTGTTTTTAGGTCTTGTTGTTAGTCGTAGTATTCGCCATCTCGCTGATATTTCTGCTCTATCTCCATCTCGCGCATACGTCTACGTGTTTCACTCTCTCGCCCTCTCTCTCAGTCTCTCACACACAGATGTGTCATAATTAAGCGTGCAAGTGTGTGCGTGTCTCTGTGCGCGCACTGTTACTTGGCCAACACGCACGCACGAAATGGGCCAGCAGCAGCGTGCACAAGTGCGGCGGCAAACCGCTTGAAAATTGCGCGCTAAAATTATTCAACATTCAAAAATCAAATCCAACAAGCAATATTTGCTCGAACAATATTTTGGAACTGTTTAAGGGCTAGCGGCCAGTGACAATTGAACGACGGCCGTCGAGCGCGCGCATTTCTTAAAAATTTCATAGTTTGTATTTATTTGACTTCCGCATGTTAGCGCTGGCTCATCATGTACATGTGAACAGCAGTGCTTTCTGCGCCAAAGATGAGTGGCGAGTAAATAGCCGAAATATATCAAAGCCCCCCGAAGCAGCAGCCGAAGCTTTTTTTCACATACGAACGATTGCCGCTACGATTGCTGTTAGTTAGCTGATTTTATATTTTTTTTCTTCTTTTCATATATTTTTTAGCGAGTACATCGCAACACAGAGCGCTCGCTCGCTCAACGCACATGTACATGTAGACATACTGTGTGTAGACATATGCGTGTCTTGATTTGTCTGTGTGCGTTCCTCTGTGTACAAATATATACATGTATGCATACGTATGTATGTATGTGTATGAACGATTATTTTGCGTCTCGTCCGAGACGCGCGACGTTTTCACTCACTGCACACATGTATAAAGTTCAGCGAGACAATAATGGTAGCGAGTACGGAGCGAGAGAGAGCGAGAGCACACAATAAACGCTTGCGTTGGTATTGGTATTTTTCACACTGGTGTCCATACACACAGCACGGGCACTGCCAATGAGTGCGAGCAGCATTGGAAAAAGAAAGAAAAACAGACGACAGAAAATATATTCCTTTTTTTTTTGTCGTTGCTCGTCCGTTTTCTTCTTCATGTCGTATCAAAGTTTTCTATTGCAGAAATTTTGTGTTGTAGGCGTATTTTTGATTTATAGCGTCGTGAAAAAAAATTATTAAATTTTTTGCACTAAATACGAAATTTGCAAAAATTGCAAAGAAAAATATAAAAAAATTGCAGCCAATTTTAAAACTTCGGTTAATTATTTTTCATAAATTTTTATGCGGCACTTTTAATTTTTAAATATTTTTTAGATTTTTATTTAATTTCGCATTTTTACCTAAAAATTTTCACATTTTTCGTTGATTTAAGAAAATTTTAACAAATTTTTTTTGCAACACTAAAACAAAAATTTTCAGTCCGCTTGTGTTGCAGCAGAAAGTCAACTGATTTCGCGAACGAGTAGCAACAGAACTAGAAAGAAAGACCGAAGCTGAAACGACTGTGACTCTTGTGTTGTGTGTTAGTGTCGGACGACGACTACAACGACCAGTAACGCCAGCTAGTGTTAACAGCACCGACGAGTAAGCGTACGGAGAGCAAGAGCGCACGCTTGCTCACGCAAAGAGACAGTCAATACCAAGCAAGTGTTTAAGCAATTGGCTGCTTTAGGCGGCATGCGCTAGTATGTGTGCGTGAGAGAGCGTCGCTAACACTGTAACGAGTAGGCACTCTCAGTGTTGCATAGTGAGGAATGTGAATGTTCATGTTTTTCAGCCGTGGCGGCAACACTCGGCGCAGTCTGTATTTCGAAAAACAATTTAGTGTGTCGTCGTATTAGGAAGCGTCATTATTGCTGTCCCTGTCTGGCAGCACAGCGGCCGCTGGCCAACTCGAGACGCCAACAAATTTATGTAGTATTAAAAAATTTGATGTTTCTAAAAACAAGTATTATATACAATCTTAAATTTATGCTATTTTATACACCAGAAATAAAAATTGCTTACACTTAATAATTTATATACATTTTTTTTATTGTTAAATGGTTTCGCGCTGTTGCACACTCGTTCTTATGTACGTATTTCAACACAGACACGACATTTATACCTCAACATAGATGTGAAAGAGATGAGCAGACTATACACAATGTAGAGATTAGCAAAGTGCGAGCGGGACAAGCAGTGACGGCTGTCGCTCTCAGCGAGACACTGCAGCGAGTGCCCGTCTCCAATGTGTGTGTAGTGGCATGAAATTCATTTGCTCTAGGCATTTTCGTAGCGGCGACGATTGTACGAATTCTTAAACGTATACAATACTGTTTGTAAATAATTATTTTTGTGATGCGCTTCTTCCCACACTGACCGGCAAAATGCACAACAATCGAAAACAGAGACAACAAAAATAAATAAAACAACAATTACATGTATGTATGTATTTACAGATGTGTGTTTGTCCACACACACACACAACTGGCGCATCACCTTGACTCTGTAAATTGCGCCAATTTTCTTTAACAATTTCTATTGGGTTTGGTACTGAATGATGGTAAAAATATTATGCATGCCCATGTCGGATGGTTAGTGTAATATTTTATTAAAAGGAAACAATAACTAAAATGCAGCAAAGGCAGTGTTAACTTTCAATAACAAAGCGGCATTCCACAAATGAGTCCGCGCTGGCTTAGAGCAGTCAAAGCCACTAGAGATGTGAGTTTATCCTAATTATTATTGTTTTTTTCTTTCTATTTCTGCTTTTTGCAAAGGGCGGCAAAGTTATTCGATTAAAATAAGTACTAGGAATTTGTTTAAAAAAGAATGTCAAAAAAAAAAAAAAAATTATATTTCTAATTTTTATATAACTATAAATACATATATTAATAAATTGTATGAAATATAAATAATGTATAAGGTATATTAAGTGTGCATTTAAATATTTGTAATATAAATTGTAAACTATATTTTAATCTATAACAATTGTGTAATTGATAAAAAAAAGTACTCAAGAAATTAATCATATTAGTCTTGGAACTTAAAATGTTATAATAAAGACAGAAATCAAGCAAAAGAATAAGATTTCAGATTTTGCGTAGAAGATAATACACCTTAGATAAACACCTTAAAATCTTTAGAATTCCTATATTTAAATTCAAATTTCCACATATTTATATAAAGTTTGATATATGATCTCTGTCAAACAAATTGTAAATCGATTTCATCATATTCTTACAAAATTACATTATTTATTTAATGTTCTGGACAAACTTTCTTTGATTTCTCTATTTAAATATTTGAAATATGAATGAAAAACTTCGTATTGCCAATCAAATATATTTTTTGAATATCTAAGAGACTCTAGTATATATTTTAGGTGCAAATTAAAAAAGATTTTGATGCTAAACTTAATTTATTATTTATTTAACTTATTTTATTTAATTTCGCATTCTAATGCTTGATAAGCTATCGGTCAGACTGAGGTTTATTTGCCTTAAATATCGATAGAATCGATAATTAAGTAAATAGTTTTCTCTGCCTGCACTCATATTTTCAAATTACAAATATGCACAAAGATGCAAGTGAAGGGGCCGGACAGAAACGAAAATGGGTATGGAAAGGAGTATAAAAAATATAATTTTAAGAGAGAAAACCAATTGATTAGAAGTAGAGGCGGATAATTAATCGCTAATTGGAGCGGTTTGGATTTGGTAGGCTTTAAAAGACAGCAGCAAGAAATTATGCAGTAACATATATCTATGTATGTATATGTATGTATGTATATGGGTTTCTGGCATAGAGCGGTGCGTGTATGTGCATATGTATGTATGTAAATACACCTGTTGCTGCATGTGCATATATACGCACTTATGTATATATATGTTTTTAGCTATTTTATATTATTTAGCTGCTGCTGGAATTTGTTCAAGCTAAAAAAAAGAGGTATGTTTAATAATTGATTTGTTATATTAAATATTATATAAATTATTTGATTTTGCAGGTAAACGTGAGAAGTGGCGAGGGAGTGCTTCACATGACGATTATTATTATAAGTTATTTAAGCGAAGCATAATTATTCAAGTTCTTCAAGTTCTTAAGCTCATCCAAATTGTGATTAAGCATATAGTGTAATAGAGGCGTGGCAGAGTCCATACTAACAACTGATTCGATTTGAAATTTTGCACATAGCTGCTTCTAGAACATGCGCAGCTCGAGACTGTTTCAAATAGCTTATAAACGACATATAGATTCAGCTAATCGAGCATATTGGACAACCAATTTTATATAGAGATACTAAAGTATGTGAGAGCTTAGCAAGAGATCGAGCATATATACTATATATTTGTAATTATGTATTGTGTACTTTGTGAAGTATATACACTTGATGTGGTCTTGGCAGTTGTGCTTTAAAGAAGTCTATAGTTTGAATAGATTAAGAGATCTCAAATGATTGTTAAACATATGTATATGGGATATAGATCACATAGTCTAAGCTATATATATTCATAAATGAAATCTATAGATTGGTTCTGCTTGTTATAGCTCTACTTTATAAAACTTAGGCAAACGCTTAAGTTCATCAACTAGTTTAACCAATTCTAAAGCTGGGCATATATTAGCTATGAGGAATCCAGTAAAATTTAACTATTACGCTTACTCTTCTACTTGACTATATATACATATAGTATATGAAACTGTTAAGTTTACTTTAGACTCGAAACTTTTTACTCTGAAATTTGGCTAAAAGAAAATTTTCATTTATACAGAATTTTGTAACCAATTTGAGAAGAGCAACAGAAGGACTTGCTTTAAAACTGTATAAATTTCCAAAGGTAGTGAAGACTTGGCTTGTGTTGAGGGAAGATATGGACAAGGATAGATTATCTATATAAAAAACTTTATATACAAAGCTCCAGTCCGAAGTATCCATAGAAAGTTATATCTACAACAGAATCTCAGCGCAAACAGCTATAGGTGCATTGACCCCTCCTCCAGTAGTTCGTAGTTTGAAGTACTTAAAACTCAATAAATAAATAAATTTGAAATTGGCATTCTTATTGTATATGGGAGCAATGGACTCGAACTATTGTCCCACTGCCAGCTGAATATAGTCTGCAATGCTTCGGTCAAGTCAGCAGCAAGTATGATGTTCCAAATGGTTAAGTCTCTTGCTCTGGCAATGTTCGAGATAAACGAGTTAATATAAACTACATTTCTTCTGCTCGATGCAGTGCAATTTGCCTGCCTGCTGATAAGAAAATAAGTTCTTATCTCGCATGCTGTGCTGGCATCCGGTGGCCGTGTCGTTGACGACTTTGTTGGTTGAGCAGAATGTTCTGTGGAGGGCATAATGTCTTATGGATGATATAGTTTATTTTGATATAGGAACAGACATATGTCGACATATTAATTCTGTTTTAGCATTTTATTTATTTTACGAATTAGGGCTGCATGTAGTCGGCTTTATCGATAGTTGTTATCGATGGTAAGTGCAAAAATCGACTTGCTCAACTGTGTCAGAGCCGGCCAACTGCCTTTGATTTAAAATATCAAGCAGATGTTTACTGAAATAATAATTAAATTAATGTGTTATATTGCGAAAATAAAATGTTTTTAATATGTATAACTTTTATACATTCTAAACAAATGAATATGTGTTAAAAAGCCTTAAAACTTCTATTTTACATGCTGCTCGCATTTAACACCCTCTAGCGGCCAAAGGGTATTTTGTCTTACATCAACGTTTGCTGCATATCGATGAGTTATTTAAATTTTTTATTGTTGCTAGCCGGCTTTTTTACAAGTCAAATTAATATTGTTATGTATTATGTGTAATTTAAAAAATTTTATAGCATAAATTAAGCAAAGGCAGCGAGTGATTGTCTAGCGCCACCTGTTGGCATGCCACTTTAAATCACCAGCTGCAAAGAGCCAGCATATGGGATCACTTTCGTAGCACTCAGCTTTTGTGTTTAGCTAAATAACCCTAAAAGTATGCTTCAAATTAAATCAGAAATTAAGTGATTTTTTGTCTTATAAGATTTAGTTTGCATTTTTAAATGTATACCCTAAGTACTATGGGCTGGGTATGATGCTTGTTTTTGTGCAATATTATTGCTTTAAATTTGTTACATGTTTATATTGTGAGACAAGCTGTAGAAGGTTTATCTAATCATGAACTCATATTAAATAATTTAATGGGGTATATTAGTTTTGTGCTTTAGTCTACGAAATGTTGATAAATAGGTACATATATATTCTTGACTTGAATATATATATGTATATATCAAAATTTATAGTCACATTTTTTATATATATTTTTTTTCTATTTTTTTCAGTTTTCAACTTCTGAAATTTTCTATTTTTGTTCATATCTCGAGAACTATAAGAGCTATATATATCAAAGTGGGTATATAGGCTCTTGTATACTTAAGACACACTTCCAAAATGCGATTTTGCAGTTTAGCTAGCTAATTATTGAGTTATAGTATGTCAGGGCGTAATATCTGTATCACAATTGCATAATGCTCTATGGATAAGGCTAAATAATGCTTAACCGATTTCACAGTCGACTAATATTATTTAGCTAATGCTGACTGGGGGCACAACAGGACGAATAAAGAACTCTGTGAGCGGCAGGTTCTAAGGTTGAGGAGAACAAAAAAAGAACAAAAAAATCGTCGCAATTTGTAGTTTGAGCAATTAATGTGCCCATTGTCTTCGTGCTACCTTTCCGATTTGTCCTCCGTCCGGCCACTTGCCGCGGCAGTTCGCAAAAAAAAAAGAAGAAGAAGAAGAAGAAGGAAAAACGATTTCAATTTAGAATTTTCACATCGCCTGCGGCAGCCACGGCCACGGCCACGACCACGGCCTCAGCCACCGTTTCGATGCGGCCCAAACAGCGGCAACGGCGCAGCGGGGCGTGCGGTGCCAGATGAGAGAAGCCGCCCACTGCGGGGCGCCTGGCTGATTATCATTTCGACACCCAATTTCTGTGCAGCGACGTCGGCATTTCGTTCTCTGTTCACATCTCGTGATCTATTTGGTCCAGTCCAGGCCGGCGATCAAGTGCACGAGCGACTTCTCTTCGCATCTCTTCTCATCTTCTCCTCTTTTTTTTTTTTTTTTTTTTTTTTTTTTTTTTTAAATATTTTTGTCAAGTGATTTCCAGGAATGTGTTAGAAAACTTCTTGTTTTCGGCACTCCAGCGGCAGCAGCGGCAGGCACATGGCTGTAAATTAAGGCTGTTGACATTTTTAGTGTAAAGCAGAAACGGAATATGCCCAGAGCGAGAGCCAGAGATCTAGGGCAGGGCAAGGGCTAGAGCCGGACCAACTGTTGTCTAATCATTTGTTCGCGGTTTCTGTTACATCGTTGCGCACTTGTGCCCTTTGCGCATAACCGCAAATAGAGAGAGGGAGAGAGAGAGAAAGAGTGAGAGAGAGAAAGAGAGAGATAGAGAGGTAGAGATAGAGATCTTTAATTTATTGCATGCTGTAATTAGAAACTATTGTCTATTGATTTGAGTTAAAAAATTATCTAAAAGGTGAATATATTTTGCATTCCAGATTTTAAAGCAATTTTAAAAAAATATGAAATGATCTAAAATGTGATCTAAATGATCTAAAACTGACCTAAAGCAGATCTAAAAATATATTTTGCATTCCAGATTAAATATAATAGTTAATGATCCAACAGATGGTCTAAAAGCGTTCTAAAATTGATATAAAATTGGTCTAAAACAGGTCTAAAAGTATATTTTGCATTCCAGATTTTTTAAACAAGCTAAAAACAATATTAAGTGATCTATAGGGTGATATAAATTATCTAAAGCTGATCTAAAGAAGATCTACAAACATATTTTGGATTCCAGATTTTAAAGCGAGCTAAAAATAATATTAAAGGGTCTGAACATAATATTAAATAGTCTAAAAACAATATTAAATGGTCTAAAAATAATAAATGATAAAATAATTATTGATCTAAAAGTCGATCTAATTGATCTAAAATTGATCTAAAGCAGATCTAAAAATATACTTTGCATTTCAGATTTTTAAGCGAGCTTAAAATAATATTAAATGATTTAAAAAGTGAACCAAAATTTCTAAAACTGATCTAAATTATATTTTCCATACCAGATTTTAAAGCAAGCTTAAAATAATATTAAATAAATATAAAATATATATTTCATCACATATAAAACCAAACAATAAAAATATATATGTATTTCATCACATATAAAACCAAACACGCAGCACGACTGCTAGATACACTGTCAACAAACAAATTTGAAGCATATTAATACAAATGATATATGAAACTGAATTTTCATGGTTTATGCACACTTTATTGCACTTTAAAAGATGCCCTGTAAACAAGAGTCATACCCTCAGCCATAGCCATAACTCAGCAGATATTAAAGCGCTCCATTAGAATGCAAATTCCAACAGATTCAAGAGGCTTTGCCTACTAATTTGCGAAATTACCCTTTACTTAGCTGCGCTGGGCAAAGTCAGTTAAGTGATTTGACACCCCTCGTCAATTTGGAGCTCAGCTTACCTGAGCAGGCGGCCAGACGCATGAGACGAGCGCAGCCAAGGCAAATATACAAAGTATATTACTATACTATCATATATATATATATATATATATATATATATATATATATACATATATATATATATATATATATATATATATATATATATATATATATATATATATATATTTTTTTTTTTTTTTTATATGGATTGGCATTGTTGTAGCATTCATATACAGTTTTAAATAAGTTATAAATAATATGCAGTTTCATATATTTGTTTATGTTTTACTTCAATTTGTTATTGCATCACTCGTATTTTGTCACCCTATACAGATTCTTAGACTACTTAGACTACGCACTCTATAGCCCATATGATGCACAATATGCCCGCTCCTTCATGCTTATGAACTAGTTTTATTGTCTTAATACTTTTTCACTGCGGGAAAGGGGTATATTGGTTTCAGTTGTCCTGTGGTCCCTATGAAGGCAAGCCCTTAAAGGGTTTCTCTTCTTATAAAGTGGAATGCTTAATGCAGAAAATAAGTAATATAATATCTTCTCTCTCTCGCTCACTCTCTCTCTCTCTCTCTCTCTCTCTCTCTCTCTCTCGCCCACGCTCTATCTCTCTCTCTCGTCCACTCTTTTTCTCTCCCTCTCTTTCTCTCTCTTTGCTTATTCTAACCTATGCTTCAAGAACTCAAGTTCGATAATGCTTGTAAATGCCTAAAGTTATCGGGCTAAAGTTATCGATTATTTGGCAAGCATTTGATTGGAGCGTGAGAGGGATTACCCTATGACGAGCTACGTAAAAAATTGCAAGTTTTTAGCTCTTAAAGGTTCTAAGGTTGAAGCACGGATGGAACCTAGGGGCAGACAGGCTGACAGAGGTAGATCCACTCGGCTACTTTGTGGGATCTGTCACGCCTACAATCCCATTTCAACAAGGGTCGAGTCGAAGTGGACCTACGTGATTCGAGCCGAGTTTCTGTAATACTCAGGCATTATAACGGCATTCGAAAGTGCTTAGTGAGGATTACAGCTCCAGAAATATCTAGCTAAATAAAGGAGAAAGATAAAAAAAGTAATCCGAGCTGAGATAATACTCAGAACAAAGATATCTCAGCTGAAATCCAATTTTTGTTTATTATTATATATGATATGAAATCGGGCTAGATCTAAGGACAGCAAAAACTCTCTCTCTCTCACTCTATATATATATATACATATGTATATATATATATATATACATATATTTATATAGTTTGGTGACTTGGTGACTGGTGCGATTCGGATTTGGATCTGTGTATTCTGACTTTAGGGCTCAACGGCAATTGCTGGTGAAAAAACCACTAGATTTGCGCCGTAATCTCGGAAAGTCTACAGCAGAGCGGGCAAAATATTTGCAGACAGTGAAAGGATTTAAATGTGAAATCCCGTAAATCCAATTTACAGAAAGCTGCATAACGGCCAATGCCTGGGAAAGGGCTAGAGGCTAGAGGGTAGAGGCTAGAGGGTTGAGGGTAAGGGGTAGACGGTAACGGGTTAGGGTTTCCAGGAGACTAACCCAGGAGCGTGCAATGCAAATTTAATGAAATCTCAATTGAAGGTGAGCACGTTTACCTGAGCTCCTGGACTGCTGATCGAAGAGGGGTGACGGCTAGAGCTGCGGATTACCGCAGAGATCCTTTAAGCCTTTGACTTTTCCTGCTAAGCGATCGTAAAACGTGGGTGATGCATTTACGACCCCCGCAACCACCCACCCAGCCAGCTACAGTCGGAGCAACCTGGCCAACCTGGCCAGCCTGGCCAGCCTGGCTGGGTGCGGTTTAATCCGAGACCACCAAAGAGATCATGGCGCACTCATTTAATCTGCTCGGTTGGGTGCACCTCTGAGACATACCCTCGGATAATCCTCGCCGTGGGATTAGCATATCATTTTGACTGAAAATCCAAGCCAGAGAAGCTTTGTTCGTTTGTTTCTCTGTTGTCGGTAATCGTGGCAAAGTCAAAGGCAAAAGCCAAAAGAAACTAAATCGAGACGAAACTTGCACTACCTGTTCACCACTCGACTGGCTACCTGGCTCTCTCGACTGTTCCAGTTCGAGTTCGAGTTCGATTCAGTCCGGGACCCCTTTACGGAAACCGGCTCAAGTTACTCTCTGCCCTGGGCCAAGGGATTAGAGCGCGATGTTTGGTGGGCAAGTTGCGCTAATCAATTGATTAGCCCAGCTTTGGGGATCGCTGAGGGAGTGAGCGATAATGCTATAGGCGATTATGAGTGATATGTAGGGTAAGGTACAGATAGATATAGTAGGGAAAGATATGCGTACTTAAGGCTGGAAAGAAAGAAGAATGAAGAGAAATAGGAATGAATGTATAAGACAAAAGAATAAAGCAAATATATAAATATTTATTATATTCTAATAATAATAATAATAAAAATATATAAATATTTTCGTTTTTGTTCAATTTAAGTTGATTTCAATTTCTCTCCATATTTTCTATAATATACTGTTATTATTATGTAATATAATATAATATATATTTTTATATTAATAGTAGAGTATTTTACATGCAATACATATATCATTTTCATCAATTTTTCATATAGTTTTCTTCAGTTTTTACTCCTGATTTGTTCTTCAAGCTCTATCTAAAACTCGACAAGTCAGTTGGCCTTAATATAAATTATTATTTTAATATAAATTTTGATGATAACAAATCTGAAATATCATATAGTTATATATACACACATCAGTTTATCCATTATGCATATTAGACATGTGGGCATTGGCTTTATTTTGTATGGAAACATCATTGCGTATACGCAATATGCGAAAGGCGCTTAGATCTGCATTGTCATACTCTGCGCACACCATGAAGAGGGGTATATTGGACATAGATATGCTATACATATATAGTTGGATAAGGCATTATGGCATTGCCAGATTGCGTTCTTCAAGTTATGGCAAAATATCCAAAATTATCAACTAATTTTTAACAATTCTATAAATAATTTATACACTTTTTATATGCGTATTTAAAGATTTCTTTAATAATTATAATTTTTAATTCGTTCTCTATTACTTTATTTATTTATTTATTGATTTCGAATTTTTTAAGTTTTCGATTTACTTTTAGCGCATTAAATGCTTTTTTATTCTTAAAAATAATTTATATATTTTTTGTATATTTATCTACATTTTTCAAAGGTCTACATCTCTCTAGAGACTTCAGATTGGATCACCTGCTGCTCCTGTTTCCTGTAAAAAAAAACTGATTGATTGAGCTAAAAATATAGTTTAACATATTATTTATTTAAATTTCGAAATATTCAAGTTTTCCTCGCGACTTTTAGAACACAAAATGTTTTTGAAATTTTATAATTTATATAAATATATTTATATATAAATATTTTTTTTTAATTTTTACTTTTTTTTATTTCTTTTCCTTTCGACTTTTAAAATAAAATACTAAATGTTTTTTTTTTTTTTTTATAAATAATTTATATAAATATATTTTGACATACATATATTTTTACGTTTTTAATTCTTACTTTTATTTATTTATTTTTAAATTTTTTTATTTACATTTTTAAATTTTAATGTGTTCTTTTTTACTCTTGGAACATATTTATATATATGTATTTCTTTTCAATTTAAATAATTTTTATATATTTTTTCTGATTTTTAATTTAAAAATTTTTTTTTTTTATTTTCATTTATAAATTTTAATGTATTCTTTTTTGCTCTTGGAATATCTCTTTTATATTCTTTTTATATTCTAATTAATTAACATTATTTAAAAAAATATATATATTTAAAAATTTCTATTCAATTTTAATAATTTTTATATACATATATATTTTTAAAATTTTTAATGCCAAAAATTTTATTTATTCATTTATAAATTTAAATTGATTAAATTTAAATTAAACTTAATATTCTTTTTATATTATTTATATTATTAATTTACATAATTTTAAAATGTATAAATATTTATGTATATTTCTTTTCATTTTAATAAATTTTCTTATAATTTCTTTCGTTTTTCTTCAACTTAAAGTATTATATAATTGTGTATATATGATATGTGCGATATGAGACGCGTGCAGAAAGACAATTTAATTGTTTATTACCTTCGCAGCAAACGAATTGATCTATTTTCTTTTAATAAATAAATAAAAAAAGTCTTTTAGCTCTGGCACAGTTCGTAGTTGGCACATATGCAGGCGCAGCGCAGCCTGCTGGGACTTCAAGAAGACAATGCGATGAATATACACACACACACAGACACGCATACACACCAAAACATAGAGAGAGAGAGAGAGTGAAATAGAGAGAGGGAGAGAGAGAGAGCGCGCGTGTGTTAAGGGCAGTTAGAGCAAGAGCGCGCAAGCAGCTCAGCCGACGTCGTCGTCGTCGTCGCTGTGTTGCGCTGTGGTGGTGTTTGGGCAACGCCCCTTTAAATACAGTTATTTCATTGGGCCGCGACCACAAATTTATTAGTTTTTATTGTTATTGTATTGATATTTGAATTATGCGCGCCGCATTCAGACTTTTCCCTTGGGCTTTTACACGCCGACTTCTGTATGAATTTTTTGTGTGTGTTTTTTTTGGCTATAGATTTTTGGCCCCTTTAAGTTTTTTTGTTTTTCTTTTTTATTGAAAATTAAATGTGCCACGAGGGAAAGAGAGTGTGAAATAATTTATATTTGGGAATTAAAAGATTTTAAACATTATTTAGTTTATTTTTAATACGAATTTTCATTTACTTGGCAAAAACGAATTTTCTCTTAAATTTCAAATAAAATGTATTAATTTTTATATTTTTAAGAGCATCATTTACTGTTTTTTTAACTTAATAAATAAATTGTATCATATAAAAACATTGATTTAATATTTTTATTTAATATTTTAAATGATTGATTTATTTTAATATTTTTGAAAGTTTTTATTATGATTTTTTCAGCTATTGAATTTTATGAATAATTTATAAAATTATGAATTATAATTTATTTATGAATAATTTATATTTCATAGAAATATTTATTTAATATTTTTTTTAAAATATTTAAATGTTTGCAAATAGAATTAATTTATTTTTATATTTTTTTATTTTTGTTGCAATTTTTGAATTTTATAAATAATTTATATTTAATGGAAATATTTTTAAATATTTTTTTTTACTTTAAAATATAATTGTAATCGCTTTTGAATATTACAAATAATTTGTATTTGATAGAAATATTTACTTAATATTTTCGTTTACTTTTTTAATGATTTAAAATATAAATTATTTATTTAAAATGTTATTAAATTATTTTTTAAAATGTAAAGTTTTCTTTTTACAGTTTTTGAATTTTATAAATTATTTGTATTTAATAGAAATATTTATTTAAATTTTCTAACTATTAAATATAAACAAACATAATTTAGTTATAATATAAAATGTGTTTAAATTTTGTTTCATACATTTTTTTTATGGTTTATAGTTTATTGATTTACGTTTGTTTACTTTTAGCTGAAAATTGTTTGTATTTGCAGTTTAAATTACGTTAAGTTCGTCGAAAGAGAAATTTGTAAATAAACATATGCGTATAAATATTTACGTGTGTGTGTGTCTTAGAGATTAGCTCAAGTTCATAGAATGCAGTTCGATATGTATAGACTCTCACATACACACACACAAAAAAAGTTACGCATACATGCACATATGTGCTTAGATATGTATTGAGTGTTCTGCTTACCTACATACTGATATATGTGTAAGCATCATAACTAAGAATCAGGGTGAAGCCGCAGTCGCAGCCGCAGCCGCAGCCGTATGCGAGTTCCAAGCAAAAATACTTATGAGTAAGGCTCGCCCAATTGCTTTGACACACAAACCCACACATAGAAATTAAAACAAAACGCCTATACGGGCGCTGCTGGTAGAGCTCTAGCAACAACAGTCTTACACTGCACATACACCCATACAAATGAGCGTGCATACGCACACACTTACAGCGTGTGTGCGCGCGAATGGGAGCGAGCTAATGAGCGAGCGTGCGAGCGAGCGAGATGAAGAGCTCAGCAAACGAACGAACGAACGAACGTTGTGCCGTTGCATGCATAAGCGGGCAAGCGTGGAGTAAACAACCACCGAAGCATGTTGGAAGGCGCATGTTAGCTGCTGCTAGAGGAGCACAGCACGAGTCGCTGCTGGCGTCGCTGTCGCTGGCTGCTGCCGTCATCACTGATTCGTTTTGTACGTTGTTAGACTCTCTCGCTGCGTTTTGAATTCAGTCGACAACGATAATTACCGGTGGTTGTATCTCGAGCGCTGCGACTGAGGCCAAGAAGACCGAACTGAACGAAAACAAGCAAACGAAACCAAACGAAACGAAACGAGCTAAGCCCGCGCTCGCGTTTCCTCGCCTCCTAGCAAAACGAAAATACGAACGCAGCGCAGCAACAAACAGTAACAATTTTAGCAGTGACTGTGCGTGTGTGTTGTGTGCTGTGTGTGTGTGTGTGTGTGCGAAACCAAATTTACTCGTGGGTTGCCCACTGAACGAACGAACGAACGCAAATTATTATTGACTCTAGCGGCGACTTCTCGATGTGCAATTATTAAAGAGTAGCAGTAACTGTAACACTAGCAGCAGCAGCAGCGCAGTAGCTGCCTTCGGCAACCAGCAACAAGAACAAGAAATTATTGCAGAGCTGGCGATCGGCGCATTAAGGCTATAATTATACACGAACGCATGCGGCATGCGGTGCATCCTATAAAACTTACTATAAAACAATACAAGTGCTAAGCGTGCCATAATTATAACGGCAGCCCAACGAGCGCCGTCTAATAACAATAATCAAAAGCGCAAACAAAATCAATAAACGGCAATGTGCGAAAATTGCTGACAAAAGAAAACACAAAAAAACAAAAGCAAAAGAAAGGAAAAGAAAAGGAAAAGTAAAGTAAAGCAAAATAACGACAGCAGCCATTAAAATCGCCAACATGATTGACGCCACCTGCAATTATTTGAATCCCTATGCGCTGTCGCAGCCAACAGCCATGCAGCAGCAGCAGCAGCAGCAGCAGCAGCAACTGCAAATACATCAACAACAACAGCAACAACATCAACAGCATCATCATCATCAACAACAACAACAGCAGCAGCAGCAACAGGAGCCGCAGCCCAGTCATGATTTCATTAGCGCCACATTGCTGTCCGCCTCCGCCTCTGCCTCCGCTTCCGCCTCAGCCTCCGCCTGCGACTCTACGGCCTCCTCGCCGCTCGGCTTCTACGGCAAACAGGCGGCGGGCAGTGCATCGCCCACGGTTGCCGGCTCGGCCGCAGCCTCGCATCAGGTGCAGGTGCAGGTGCAGGTGCCGCCAATGAAATTGGAAATGCAATATCCGCCGCAGGCATCATCCACGGGCAGCGCCTCGCCGAACTCGAGCTTGTCGCAGTCGGCGGCCTCCTCGGCCTCCGTTTCGCCCAGCATTTTTCCATCTCCGGCGCAGTCGTTCGCCTCGATATCCACCAGCCCGCCCGCAGCCGCAGCCGGAGCCGGAGCCGGCAGTGGCTCCTCCTCCTCGGCCGCCGCGGCCGCCGTTGCCGCAGCCGCTGCCGCCGACCTGGGCGCTGCGGCCGTGGCGAGCGCCTACAGCTGGAATACGGCCGCGTACACAGCGTTGCCCGCAAGGTAGGTTCCGAGCATTGATACGCCCTATCATTGCTGCCCCCTGCCCCACCCCCCATTCTGGCCATGTTTAACTGACTCTAATTCGTTGCCTCCGTTTTTTTGTCGCCTTTTTTCCCACGTAGAACTCAATTTCCGTATGCGCAATATGCAACGTACGGAAATGTGGCTTCGGTCGGCGTTGCGGCATCGGCATCGGCCGCGTGGTTCTCCCACCAGGAGCGGCTGTACCAGCCGTGGTCCTCGCAGAGCTATCCGAGCTTCAACTTCGACGACATCGCCTTCCAGACCCAGCTCCAGCGTCGCTCCGTCCGCTGCACCTGCCCGAACTGCACCAACGAGATGAGCGGCTTGCCGCCGATCGTCGGCCCGGATGAGCGCGGCCGTAAGCAGCACATCTGCCACATACCCGGCTGTGAGCGGCTCTACGGCAAGGCCTCGCACCTGAAGACCCATCTGCGCTGGCACACGGGCGAGCGTCCGTTCCTCTGTCTGACGTGCGGCAAGCGCTTCTCCCGCTCCGACGAACTGCAGCGACACGGACGTACGCACACCAACTACCGCCCGTACGCGTGCCCCATCTGCTCGAAGAAGTTCTCGCGCAGCGACCACCTGAGCAAGCACAAGAAGACCCACTTCAAGGACAAGAAGACGAAAAAGGCGCTCACCGCCGAGGCCAAGGAGCAGGCGGCGGCGGCGGCGGCGGCCATCAAGCAGGAGAAGTCCGAGAAAACGGCGCTCACCGGCAGCAAGAAGGCGCTGAAGAGCTCAGCTGGATCCGGCGCCACCTCCTCGACAATGCTCGGCAGCAGCATGCAGTTCAAGCAGGAGCAGCCGGAGCCGGCGAACGGACTGGGCTATACGCCGTACGCGAATCTCAATCAGCAGTCGGCGGCAGCAGCGGCAGCGGCAGCGGCGGCGGCGGCGCTTGCGGCCAACAATCTGGCGCCGCCGCCGCCGCCGCCCCTGTTCCAGCAGAGCGATCCCAACAGCAGCAGCAGCGCCAGCAGCTACGAGCCCTGGTGCACGGCCAGCAGCTCCAGCAATAGCAACAATCGTGCCATGGAACAAAACCAAACTACCTCGGCGAACGGCAGACCCAGCTCGGGCTCGGGTAGCGGCCCAAGCCTATCCAGCAGCAGTAGCAGCAGCGGGAACAGCGGGAACAGCAGCCAGACGCAGCACTACGCGGCGCTGGCCATGCAGAGCGAGTCGCAGCTGGCCTCGGAGTACGGGCTGACCATGTCCGGACTGGCGAGCGGCGCCAGCGAGAGCAGCACCAGCAGCTGCAACAATCTGAACGGCGGCTACTCCGGCCTGGTGGGGCCCATGAAGTCCGATTACGTCGGCAACTATCCGGCGGAGTTTGCCAGCGGCTCCGGCTATGGCTACGCGCATCATCATGTCGCCCACGCTCACGCCCATGCCCACGCCCACGCCCATGCCCATGCCCACGCCCACAATCATCATCATCATCATTATCACAATGCGTGGACCGCCGCCTACCATCCGCACGCAACCGCCTAGAGATGCGGCCGGATACCTTAACCTAATCCTTGTTGTTGTGTTGGTTCCACTGTGAGAAACTAAAATCGAACGAACGATTATTTAAGAATATATATATATACACGTATATATATATTTCGATTTTTTTTATTATTTTTTATTGATATAGTGCGAAGTATTAAAAACAGCCATAATCTGCATATATGCAGGCCCAATTACTGTACACGTACATATATACTGTGTGTATGGTCACCCTAAGAATTCAATCTAATCAATCCCGAGGTGTACGATGCTCGAAGTTAGATCCATAAGCTCTTCTTGTCTCGCTAGTGACCTAAATTGTTGTTGTTAAGCCCGTAATAACTAATATATATATATATCGTATATATAGTACATATACATATATAGATGTGTGTGTGCATCGAATCCAATAATACACCTAAGAAACAACTTTTTTTTTGCCTAGGCTAAGTGACATTTTTTTTTGCATGTATGTAAATAACCGAACTTTATCCTAAACATCAGAAAAAAATAACTATATTTGAATTATTTGTTAACTGTCTTTAAGATAAAGAAAAAACAACAACATGTATATATATATAGTCATATATATATATATAGAAATATATATAAAAGACACAAAACGGAATTCCGTAATAAAAAAATTTGTTTGAAAATTGAACTTGATTTATTTTAGTACAAGAAATATAGGAGAGCTGCGCGAGTATATCTGGGCTTTAAACTAGACTTTTTTTTATATATTTTCTGGTATTATTTGTTAATCAAAGCTAGTCAAACTATCTAACAATATAGGTAAGGAGCGAAAGAATGAAAGAAATATCTATCAGAGAAGATGAAAACTAGAATACTTTTTTATAGATTCTCTAGTTTTATTCGATAAGCATATAGGTAAACGATATATTTATATGGCTGGGAAAACAAATATCTATCAATGTATATAAGAAATGTTAGAAACGATTTTTAAAATGAAAAAAAAGAAGAATTTTTAATTGATTTTCTAGTTTTATTTGATAAGCAAATAGATGAACGATAGATAGATGGGTGGGGGAAAGAAATAATAAAGGAAATATCTTTCTATATAAGAAATATGGTAAAAGAATTCTGGAATGATATCTAGAATTTTTTAATGATTTTCTAGTTTAAGTTGATAAGCAAATAGATGAACGATAGATAGATGGGATAGATAGATGGATAGATGGGTGGGGGAAAGAAATAATAAAGGAAATATCTTTCTATATATATGAGCAATATGAGAAAAGAACTCTGGAATTCTGGATTCTATATGGCTAAGGAAAGAAATACAAATAGAACTAAATCAAACTATATAGGAAAGTTGACAGAGTTGTATACGATATTCAATTGATTTGAATGATTTTGATCTCATTTGGGTCCATATATATAGTATATCTTTAAAGTGTTCAAGAATTAGAATTCCAGAATCATTCTTTACATGCGATAGATTGTGTAGTCTGATTTAGGTAATTATATATATCTCTAAAGGGATTTGCATTAGATTGCTAGGACTTTCGGTCGAAAGATATTCGATACATTAATCATAGAGTTCAATATAAACTGAGCAAAGTTCAAGGTCTAAAATTGTGGAAGATATAATGTTACTTGGTTTTCCATGCTGTGCCTCCTCCTCCTTCTCCTCTTGCATCCTCTATACATATGAGCTTGTCTTCCAGTTTTCAAGTCTCTAGCATTTTGGATAATAGAGCTATAGTATTGCTCGATTCTAGCTGGCATTTGGGAATGGTCTTCACTCTTTATTCACATCTCGCGAGCTCTCCTTACCACATAAGGCATTTGAAATTTGAAATATTTATACTCGTAAATCAGGCGCGGAACGAGTTAACCTTTTTCTTACCCGACTGTTTCTGTGGCCTTTGGAGGTACTCGAATAATGCAGACAATTGAAAAAAACGTTGAAGTCTCGTGTTTCTCACAGGCTTTACGATCGGGCTATAAATAAACGTGGCCAAAAGCAACTCAGAGAAAGTGCGAATGTGCGTCTAGCATAGAGGATTTTTGTCTGTTTGAAATTACCTCAAAACACATATTCGAAAAATCATTGCGGCTAGCGATTTATGAGTGTTTTTTTACGGCCAGCACAGGGGCTTCTCGCGCTGTTAGAAGAAGTCTCACATATTTCAGCATATCCCATAAATATTGGCTAGGAAAACTAGCGGGAAAATGTCGATTTTGATGGGTCTTCAGTTTGCGGTTACATGGAAAATGTCTTCTATAATACTACAGATCGATATCTCTATCTATATATACTCCAGTTAGCCAACCAAAATGGAAAGTCTCTTAGAGACCGGCCCACATTGTGAGTGACTAAATCATGTTTATGCATATGTTGAATTAGTGCTTCATGTAAGATCATGTACGAACAAAAATATATTTATGAAAAAAAAAATGAAGAAAACAATTTCAGACAGACAGTGTGAATGAGCGGTAAACGAGCTGCCACGCCTGTCAGCCCCGTAATTAATCATCTACAAAATTGAAATTTGTTGAGCCATTAACTAAACTAAGCAAAGCAAAACCAAGACCAAAATCAAAAACAAAACAGAAAGTCAAAGCTGAACAACAAAGAAACACATCAAAACACACACATATATGATAATTTTCAATCATTAAAAAACAACAGAAATGAAGCAGAAGAAACAAAGACTTATAAGTTATATAAAATGAAAACATATCTTAGATATTATCTATAAATCGGCTTAGATGAATATATGAATACCATGTCCAGCTGAACAACCAGACAGATCTGAAGTTGTGCTCTTCTTTTCTTTCAAATTTATAGATTTTCATAAGGTGCAAAGCTGATAAAACTAGCATGAGAGAGGCTTACATACATGCACATATCTATATATTACTATATTATATCTTCTTTTATAGAGCATTTAACATTTATTTTGATATGTGATTGTTGAGCGAAATAGATTCGCCTCAAATCAAATATAGATCAGCTCAAGAATTAGCTGAGTTTATAATAATGAATTTATGAAGACTATATGTAGACTATATGTAGACCATATCTACGACATATGTATAGTTAACCTAGTAAGGCTACATCTGAAATATAGTATAGTTATTCATTATTTGAACTAAACTTGAACTATGTGAGCTATATAGGAATCTACAGATACAGTTTCGATAGGGACAGACGAACGGACGGCTGAAGAGACGGACGGACGGTTGAATAGACGGACGGAAGGAAGGACGAATGGACGGAAGGAAGAATGAACGGATGAGCGGACGGACGAACAGACGGACGAACAGACGGATAAACGGACGGAGAAACGGACGGATAAACGGACGGATAAACGGAAGGATAAAAGGCCGGATAAACGGACGGATAAACGGACGGATAAACGGACGGATAGACGGCTGCACTACAGGTTGGACATGGCTAGATCGACTTATATTGTCCTCCTGGTCAAGAATATATAAAATTTCGACTTATCTTGTAGTGCTGATCAGGAATATATATACTGACGATTTATATTGTCCACCTGATCAGGAATATATATACTTTCGACATATCTTATTCGCCTGCTCAAGAATATATATATTTTCGACATATATTGTCCTCCTGATCAGGCATATATATACTTTATCTCCTTCTCAACCACTTCCTTTCTCATTGGGTCCAGGCTATCACAGGCATATCAAAGTCTGGGATGGAACTGCATCAGACTCATATTCCAAAGCTAGCAATGACATATGCCCATGGAACGCTCGGTCTTTGAGTATTTTTCAATTGAAAAACTTGCCTAGCAGTAATACTAACTGCAGCAATGCCCAGTTAATCACAAATCTAGCCAACTTCTCCAGATATTCGACCTTTGAGCAAGACTAATAATATCTGGGAGTCAGTGCGGGCGTGGCCTACAGCTAATACACTCAGCCGCAAGTAATATTCATATTTGAGAGGCAATCTATCATACTTTCGAGTATAGTTCTTTTGAGTCCGCATTTGAAGTGCCAGTCGCATGCGAGTCGGGAAAACCTTCTAGGAATTTGGCGCTAGCTGACACCCCGTGCTTGCAATTGACACATTTAGAGGCTGTCAAGGTGCTCTTGAGGACCGTGTCACACGTACTTAGCAAACGGGAGCAGCTCAGTATGCATATGGAGTTGCGGTCCTTGGTCCTTGAGTGGACTGAGCGAACCGCATCGACTGGCCGTGACACGTTTGCTCAAGTGGACTGGAGGGACTCTGTGATCGCTCTAATTTTAATCAAAAATTATAAATAATATAAATGTTATACAAGCACTTGACAGTTGCCCGGGCCGTTCTTTGTGTTTCATCTTTCACAAAACCGAGACCGCCCTTTTCCACAGAATCGGGTTTGAAGTTACAGCAGCGAGAGCAGCGTCCAGCGGCCGTGATCCTTGCGGCCGATCCTAAACCACTTCAACCTGCAGCACCAGGACTCTGCACATTTAGTTTGGATTATCGCTGCTTAGGCCACAGATCACTTCTAACCGTATACCCTATAAAGATGTTGAGTCTCTAGGGTATGATGACTTATAGATATTCTATATTCTATATTCTATATTCTATATTCTATATTCTATATTCTATATTCTATATTCTATATTCTATATTCTATATTCTATATTCTATATTCTATATTCTATATTCTATATTCTATATTCTATATTCTATATTCTATATTCTATATTCTATATTCTATATTCTATATTCTATATTCTATATTCTATATTCTATATTCTATATTCTATATTCTATATTCTATATTCTATATTCTATATTCTATATTCTATATTCTATATTCTATATTCTATATTCTATATTCTATATTCTATATTCTATATTCTATATTCTATATTCTATATTCTATATTCTATATTCTATATTCTATATTCTATATTCTATATTCTATATTCTATATTCTATATTCTATATTCTATATTCTATATTCTATATTCTATATTCTATATTCTATATTCTATATTCTATATTCTATATTCTATATTCTATATTCTATATTCTATATTCTATATTCTATATTCTATATTCTATATTCTATATTCTATATTCTATATTCTATATTCTATATTCTATATTCTATATTCTATATTCTATATTCTATATTCTATATTCTATATTCTATATTCTATATTCTATATTCTATATTCTATATTCTATATTCTATATTCTATATTCTATATTCTATATTCTATATTCTATATTCTATATTCTATATTCTATATTCTATATTCTATATTCTATATTCTATATTCTATATTCTATATTCTATATTCTATATTCTATATTCTATATTCTATATTCTATATTCTATATTCTATATTCTATATTCTATATTCTATATTCTATATTCTATATTCTATATTCTATATTCTATATTCTATATTCTATATTCTATATTCTATATTCTATATTCTATATTCTATATTCTATATTCTATATTCTATATTCTATATTCTATATTCTATATTCTATATTCTATATTCTATATTCTATATTCTATATTCTATATTCTATATTCTATATTCTATATTCTATATTCTATATTCTATATTCTATATTCTATATTCTATATTCTATATTCTATATTCTATATTCTATTTACTATATACTGTATAAGAGAATCATTTTTAGCTGTTTCTCAGAGCATTTGCCTCACTTTGGCTCTTTATAGGGTATCTACTGGTCGGTCCGTCTGGCCGAGCGCACGCTTACTTGTTCCTAGTTGGGGGTTTTCTTTAAGGTGGGCGTGTATGACATGGTCATCGGTAATTATTTATTTTTTGTACGCTTTGTGTCTGCTGCTGTTGTTGTTGTTGTTGTCTGCTCTTTGGCTGTTGACGTTGTTTGGTTTTTTGTTCATTAAAAAAATGGTTGCAGCATATTTTGCTCGGTCTGCTTAAGGTTTCCATGGAGACCAACTCTCGCTCGAGCAAACGCTTAGCCAAAGACTTTGGGCTCGGCACTTTCATATTAATATTAATCTAACTATAAGAGTTAGCAGTTGTATGCCTGATGATCAAGTTAAGAGAGTATATTGGTTTTGCGTGCAGTTCGACTGTTGGCTATGCTAAGGATACGGCTATAAACTATAAATCTAGCAATTACTTAGTACTATGGGGTTCACCCTGCGAATTTCAGAATATTTGCAATCCTAACTATCTATCCCATCTATCTATAGCCTTCAGTTCAAATCCTAAAGACTAGCCAAGTCTTTATCTATACTTTCTATTATATCTGCAGTCGTATAGCCCGCTAGATGTCGCTATTCAATTTCTAGTCCACTCTTTACATACTCAGATCAGCCTATTTAATATGTATTAGAAAATGGAAAATCCTCTCGCACCTCAATCAATCCACCTTCGCTTAGCGGTTATTCCGGTCTCGACGTACGTGACTCAATCAATGCCTCGCACATTTAAGCGTAACAGTCACACTTCGATTCAAAGGATAGTGTGTGTGTGTGTGTGTGTGTGTGTGGATGTGGGGGCGATTCGGCTGCTTAAGTGGCCAATTGAGCAACAACAATAACAACATCTCCATCGGGCAGACAGTGAGTAAATGCTGCATTGTTGACATCTGTGGCATACAAATTCAAATATATTTTGCGCCGCTGGCTATTATGGAATTACATTGTTCGCCGGAGCCGTCAACAGCTCAAGAAAACTGTGACATATGTGCAGTCAATAAATTTTTCCGCTTCTTCATGCTGACGGCGCACCAAAAGGACCAAAAAAAAAAAAAAAGGACGAACGTCAGCTACGCGCCGCTAATGGCCCCACAATGACTGGCCACCTTTCGGCTGGCTGGCTGGCCGGCCAACTATTTCAGTTCGTTACGCCAGTTAAGTGTAGTGTACGTATTTAGTACGGCTTTACGCACGGAGATCCTCGAATTCCATTCTTTGCGCTGCACTAAATTTGATTGAATTGTTCTGCGCTTACCCCGCAAAGTTGGCGTTTTGCATTATTAATCGGCTACGCCCACGTCCCAGCCTGCCGGCCTACACTGTGCTACAAAATTGCCAAATAACACTGTGGGTATGCACTGTCATGCATGTGGTCAGACCTGGCGAGAGACAATGGATCTGCTATAATAGCTGAGGGTCCTCAATCAGGCCATGACTCAGAGCCTTCATTAATAAAAAAATATAATAATTAATTTGAAAAAAATAATAAAAAATAAAAATGAAAATTAAGTACTGAAAAATACTTTTTTATGTGAATCTTGGGCACATTATTTAGTAAAAAAAATATTAATTAGGCTTAAAATAAAATTTAAAATTATTTTTTATTTTGCTTTTAATTAAACTTTTTTTTTTAGGTTTAAAATTAAATTTAAAATTAATTTTTTTTTTTTGCTTTTAATTAAACTTTTTTTTTTAGGTTTTAAAGTACTGCAAAGAACTGAGGAATTTGAGCTGATAAAAAAATGTAAAAATTTGACTGCAATTTAGTAAATAATTATCTTTATCCACATGAAATCAGGTTTGTATATATACTATAATAATAAATTATTTTCTAATATGGAAGTAAGAAAGAAAATATATGTATGTAAAAACAAAAAAATTATTTTGGTATTGAATATATATTTTATTATATATATATATATATATATATATATATATATATATATATATATATATATATATATATATATATATATATATATATATATATATATATATATATATATATATATATATATATATATATATATGTATATATATATTTTATTTTTTTGTTTTTATATATATTTTATCACTTTTTTTATTTTTTATTATTTATAGACCATATACATACATTTATAATTATATATATGTATAAATATCTATATACTACCTATAGTTCAGTTCTTTTTCTTATACTCATATAAATTGTTCGAATCATCTATTTTTAGCTAACTCATTGATGTTTCCTGGAATCCACCAACCTTTCTTCTTCTACAAAATCTCAATATCTAACTCTCTCTCTCTCTCTAGCTCTCCCTCTCTCTCGCTGACTACCTTTTGTTCTTTGTTTTCTTTCTAGTCGTAAATCGATTTGCTGCGCCTGCTTTTCACATAGTATATACATATATATATATATGTATATATATTCTCATCCTGTATTTTTCCTTTGGCGCCGCAATTCATTTGGCTCTGTGTTTTGGTTAGTTTTGATTCGTTTGCTAGATTGCTGTTGTTGTTGTTGCCTCCACAGTTGGACCCTGACGTGTGCACCGATAATTACTACGGATCGTAGTACTTCGTATACTCGCCTAGCTGCAAAGACCTTTGCCAGCCGAGACCAAATGTTTTGTGACTTGGTTGACATGTGGCCGACAATTCAAAGCATTCTTTGTGTTCTCACTCCCTCTATGTCTATGTCTATGTCTATGTGTGTGTGTGTGTGTGTGTGTTTTTTTTTGCAATTATTATAAATCAACATTTTGATTTATGCATGTAACAAAAGTTGAGCCACGACGGCCACGACAGCAACATTGAAGTTGTATATGGTTAAATTTATGGCCGAAACACTTACGGATACAAAGTGTGTGCATGCCAGATATATACTGTAATGCCGTCGAGATGGTAATGGGCCATAGGTGTCAATAGTGTGGGCTGCGCACTCTTAGTTTTATACACTTGCGAAGTTTTCTTAGTTTCTTGTTTTTTTTTCCTTCAGCTTCAGTTGGTGATATATTGGATGGTGTCTTTGAACCCATTGGGAGTTAGTTTGGAGTGGTTTTTGTGAAAGAGAGGTTGTAATGGGCTGAAGTAGGCGTGGCAGACCCTAGCAAGCATATAGCTATACTTCCCTCTGGGGCAGCTCTAGAAGATGCCAAAGCAGCTCAGCTTCGCTTTGCATAATATAATCCATATATGTCATATCTTATATATATATATATATATATATATATATATATATATATATATATATATATATATATATAACTTGAATCTGTACTACCTTTAAGCATTGATTGCAAAGCAGCAAAAACTGCTGAAGTTGTTTTTTGGGTCTCTCCTGGCGGTCCTTGTTACCAGGCACTCGAACACAACACTTCAGCACTCGAATAAAAACAAACTACTTGTATGTTGACATACAAAACAATCGGCAATTCATTGAAAAAATGGCCTGGCCTCGCTGCGAAAATTTGCATAAACTTTTTTATATGCACAGCAGACAGAAAACAAGAGAGAGAGAGAGAGAGAGAGAGAGAGAGAGAGGAAAAAAAGGTTGCGGAAACGGAAATGGATGCCGCCCGGTCAGCGGCGTGCGCGATAACCAGCAATGACCAGAACCTGGCGCCAATATGCAAACATAACAGCAACACAGCTACAAACAACAACAAACAATGCCAACAAAAAGAAGTGCTCGCTGCATGGCATAAATCACTGCCAATAGCGAGGGTGCTCAATGGGCGGTGGGTGGTGCGATGCGGCGCGGTGCGGTGCGGCTGCGGCTGAATACAAACATTTTATTTCAAGAAGCGCGTTTGCATTTTTTATGAACTTGTCGTACATCGTTACAATAAATTCATCTACTCGATATACATAAAAAATGCATAAAAAATCAGTCAGTGCCCCCTCAAAGAGGGCTGAGGAGGAGTAGCCAAAGAACTAACCGAAAAATACCAAACATATTGAATATATCGGAAATGATTGAGCAAGATGTGCTTGAGTGAGTGCACTTAAGCTAGGCTTGATTCAAATGTCGTTACGTTTAAATATATATATTATTATAGAAGAAGGAGTAGACTGAAGGATCGGCTGGAGGCTGGAGATGGATACAGTTAGATCATGATCGTTTCTCCTAAATTGATGAAAGAAAATTAATAGAAATACTAACATGTAAATATTAAAAATAAAAAAAAAAATTAAAAAAAAATAGAATAAAATAAAAAGTTTATATATGCATATAATATAATATAATATAATATAGTATAAAAAGTAGAAAAGCAAAAAAAAAAAAATAAATAATAAACTGGCAATGTGATGGATGCGTGCCAACAATGCATTGAAAAGAGCCTGCTTTATTTTTGTGTACTTATTATTTTCATTATGAGTGTATAAATATAAATATTTATTTATTATTTTCATATACATATATATATTCATTTGTTTTTTTTTTATTTTTATTTTATATTATATTTATAAATATTTTTTCATTTTTTTTTAAATATTATTATGATTTGAAATATTTTTTATTTACAAAAATCTGTTTTCCTCAAAAATTATTCATTTCTTTTTTTATTTGTATTTTACATTATATTTATGTATGTATTTTTTTTTTTTAATCATATTATGATTTTTATTTTTCTTTTCTTCAAAAACTACCCATTTCTTATTTTGTTTTTGTATTTTATATTATATTTATGTACGTATTTTTAAATTTTTTTAAAAATTGTCTTCTGATTTTTAATTTTTTTTTTATTTTAATAAATATTTGTTCTTTAAAAACTGCTCATTTCTTATTTTATTTTTATTTTATATTATATGTATGTATGCACATGTTTTTAATTTTTTTTTTTAATATTACTATGATTTTTTTTTTATTTTTAAAAAATATTTTTTCTTTACAAACTATTCATTTATTCATGGCTTATCAAATATGCATTCATTTATGTCTATATCTATTTTGTATTCATTATTATATATTTATTATATACTTTCATATTTCTCATTAAATATTTTATGGCCTGTTATTCTATAACTAATCTCTTTTTTACACCAAAAATTTCATACAGATTCTTTCTTAATTTGAAGTAAAATTTTCAAGATTTCCAACTAAAAATCTGCTTCAATTTTCGTTTTATTTTCCTCACAGTCTCTCCCAATGCTGACCCCATCTGTCAGAGTATATAATCTTCGTCGTCTGCTGGGCATTTTCTGCTCTTTTTCTCAACACCCTCTCTCATGGAGAGAACAGGACGCTTTATGTGTCAAGTTTGGGCTTCCTGCAGCAGCATGGCGGGCGAAAGGCATTTATCATTGTGGGGAGCGGAAAAATTAAACACGCTCATACGCGCAAATATTTGATACGTTTTGCGCAGCGGATATCCTTGACATATCCTGCGATGACATGGCCAGGGGTCGGGGCGGCACTCAACTCTGAACACATTGTATTGTTGTGCGGCAATTGTGTCAAGGAGACACTTTTCCTCGTTTCTTCTATTAGCCAACTCGGATACACAACTCCCCTGTGATCCCGCTATCGCTGGCAATCTTCAAGCCATTGATTAGCGTCTGGGCAGCGCTCGGATTTCACGACGAATCGCATAGCGTGGCCACACCTGCCGGAAAGCGGTGTATCCGCCAAGAGATGCATGTTTCGAATGTTTTTGTGCTAGAGTATTTTGAAACACTTATTCACATGTCTGATTTTCGTTTTGGTAATTGTAGCCGTGATTGAAATCGATTGACATATGTCCTTAGCTGCTTGAGCACCTGGCAAATATAAGTAAATTATGTTTCATGCTCATATATTACATGAAAATGAAGTAGAAATAGATTGGCAAATTGAAAAATACTATCTCGAGATATTCTATCAGCATCTTTAATCTAAAAGCTCTAGAAGATCTTGAGCTGAAATTTCAGTATTAAGAATACCCTTACTATTGACTTGTCATATGAGGACCAGCCATTCACAAAGCAAATAGAAAGTTCTTGTCTGATCAACTCCTATATAATATAGAAATACATAAATCATATCTCTTGCCCACAGTCCTGAATACCCTTTCCAATACATTAGCTTACTTCACTTTCAAAAACTCTCAGGTGCTCCCTAGGTCACCACGTGCCAGAACATAGGAAAACTCTGCATATCATAAATTCGAACTGAAAAGAAATACTTTGAATCCGGTTCCAAAACTCGTGGAAATGACTTTCTTAAATGCAACTTCATCCCTAATTCCATTTCCATAAGAACGCGAGATCAATATCAGCGCAACAAAACAAAACAGCTGGAAACTCTAAAGGAGGTGGTTCCTCTATAAACAGTTGATCATGATGTCGAGGCTCCAAGGCCAAGCCCAGGGCCACTTTGCCACGCGCGAGTCGCGCCACTAGACGGGCATAACCATATGCGTTTTCCTTCTTAATAATCTTATAATATCTATACAATCTGATGCAATTTTCTAATATTCTCTCCACTCAAATGATATGTGTGTAAGCGGACACCCAGTGTTGTTAGAGGAAATTGATTGAATTACATGCGTGAATATGTCGGGGGATGTGTTTAAGAATGTATTGAAGTAACCTTATATTATGCTATAATGCATTGGATTATGTTAGATAATATTCTTATATATTTAAATTGATATAGTGATTATTATAGTTAGTAAATTTCCTCGATTACAAAGTGACTAAGAGAGTTATTAAAGCAAATTATATAAAATTTATTTAGCATGCTCTTTGAGTAGATTCGCCGGATAAGATTTGCCCTGCTCAGCAGCAATTGTATTACAATAATAGTGCGCGAATATCCTAAAATAATATTAAGTCAGAGGTCAAGGATTATCATGTCATGTTGACCTAAACAAACTGGGATAAGTATCTGCAGGGCACACAGCTGACAGCGTTGCAATTCAAATTCGAGATACGATCTGAGCAGAGAAGAGCGAGAGCTGCATGCGCATGTCAGGTCAGGTCAGGTCAGGTCAGGTATTTTTTGATAGGTATTCTTAATGCAAATACAAATTTGAAATTAAATATAATAAAAATGTTTAATATAATAAAAAAATTAAGTAAAAATATATTCAAATTAAATAAATGTATAATAAATAAAATAGGTAAGTAAATAATAAATAAATAAAGAAAGTAAATAAATAAAGAAATAATTAAATAAAATAAATAAAAAATTAAAATAAAAATGCAAATGAAAATTAATTAATATGAATATTAAAATAAAATAAAATAAAATATTTTATAAATAAATAAATAAAAAAATAAATAAATAATACAGTAAAAATTAAAGTAAATTAATAGCACCAAATAACAATAATATAATTATAAAATAAAAAAATCAAATAAATAATAATAATAAGAATAAGATCATTAACAAAATAAATATCATAAATAAAAAGAATAAACAAATAAATATAATTAATAAATATAATATAAAAAATATATAATAAATGAAATAGGTAAATACATAATTAAATAAATAATTAATTAAATAAATAAACAAATTAAAAAGAAAAACAAAAATTAATATAAACAAATTAAACCAAATAACAAAAAAAAGGAATAAAATAAATAAACAAAATGAGTATATAAAATAAAAAAATGAAATAAGTAAAAATAATTTTAAAAAATCATAATAAAAAGAGTAAACAAATATATATTTAATTAAAAAATAAATAGTTTGTTAATTAATTAATAATATATATGTGTAAGATTGAATGAATAAAATAAAATTAAAATAACTCAAATAAATAAAATACATAAAATACATTAAATAATAATGTCAAGTAAATAAATATAATTAAAATAATTAGCTTAAATAATTATTATTTATTATTTTATTTATTTTATGTATTTTATTTTTATTCATTTTATTATTTTATTTATTTTATCGAATTATCGAATGCAACAGTGAGAAAGTGCAAATTTCCAATCAAAGTAGGCCCGTTCTATGACACAAAATTAATTCAAGCTGTACAGCTATGAAGTAAACAGGATTTTATACGTTTCATAAAAATTTCTGTGGCAATTGTATACCTTTGAAAATTCGTTAAAATAAGTATTTCCGTTAACTAAACACATCCATTTCCATATACATATTTGGATATCTACCACTGCTGTCTGTCCACCGATACGTTGCAAGTTCTTTAGCTGTTTTAAAGTTTGAACCGCATTTGGCGAATACGTGCGACAGTCGCGGCTCTGTTACTGGAGCAACCAGTGCGGACATTATATCGGTTTATATCGCTTTATATCGACGGGAAGCGGGCCGATCAATCGGTCTGAAAGGAAACGCGACATCATGTTTCTTGGATCGTTCCTGGAGAAAATCAACCCCTTTGCGAAGCAAACGATCAAGCTGATCAACGATGACGACGTGAGCCGGGCCGATATTGTGAAGGCGAAAGTGCCCCTGCCGAAGGCGGATCGCTCGAACAGCAAGCAGGAGGATCAGTTCATACAGAAGCTACGGCAGTGCTGCAGCACATTCGACTTTCGCAATGCGACAACGAATCTGATTGGCAAGCAGGCCAAGTTGTCAGCCCTCAATGATGTGCTGAAGTACGTAGATGAGGGCCATGGTATGATAACGGATACAGTGTTTGCGGAAATTATCAAAATGATATCGAGCAACATCATTCGCACCTTTCCGCCCAACGCCACGGCGAACCTCAATCCCGATGGGGATGACCCAGTGCTGGAGTCCTCTTGGCCCCACCTCGAGGTGGTCTACAACGTCTTCCTGAGCATACTCGACTCGCGTGAGTTCAAGCTAAGCTCTGCCACCGCCGCGATTGATGGCAAGTTTGTTTTGCATCTGCTGATGCTACTCAATTCAGCCGATCCCCGGGAACGCAGCTTCCTCAAATGGATAATCTTGCGCATTTATAGCAAATTCTACAGCTTACGCAGCTACATACGCGCCCAGATTTACAACATATTTTATCAGTTCATCTATATCGTGGAAGAGTTCAATGGCATTACCGAGCTCCTCTGGATCCTGACGACCATTCTGGAGGGCAGCTTCACCGCGACTTTAAAATCCGAGCGCGATGAATATCTGGAGAGGATCCTGATGCCGCTGCACAAGGTCAAGTGCCTGGCGACGTTCCATAGCCAGCTGGAGCAGAGCACCATGCAGTTCCTCGTGAAGGACGGCAACTACATCGAGCAGATTGTGAGCGGCCTCATCAAGTTCTGGCCGAAGACCTCCACCCAAAAGGAGATACTCTTTCTGGACGAAGTCGAGGACTACGTCAATGCGCTTGGGCAAGAGCAGTTCGTTGTCGTGCGAAAGCCACTGCTGACCCAAATAGCCAAGTGCGTGCGCAGTCCCCACATGGAGGTGGCCGAGCACTCGCTCAACATATTGAACAGCAAGCACATGATGTCGCTGATCAAGCCGAACCCAGGATTCGTTATGCCGATTATGTGCCCGGCACTGCTCAACATCTCGAAGGGCCACTGGAATCAGACAGTCCTCAAGCGAGCCTACACCGCCCTCCAGCTATTCGGGGAGATGGATGCTCATTTGTTCAGCGATCTCTTGTCCAAGTACGGCGACGAGAAGGATAAGCTCAAGCAGCGCCAGCGCGATCGCGACCTCGCCTGGAAGAAGGTCAACGAGCTGGTCGCAAAGCGCTTCAAGATGGACAACGAGAACACCTCGAGCGATGCCGATGTCACCAGCGCAGAGCAGGCGACTCAGTGAGCTCGAAGAAATGGCGAGATACTTTGGATAAAGCAATTCGAGGCGAATGCTAAATTTCATGATATATCTGATGAAAACGAAAAAGAAAAAAAAGAAAAAAAAAAAAAAAGAAAAAAAAAGAAACTGTTAGACCTTAATTCGTGTAGCTCGCGCTGAGCTGACTATATACAATATACATATCCAGGGGGATCAAATTTAGTTAGCCTACATATGTAGCAAATACCGTAACGAAGTTCGTTTTTAAAAGTATTTTGTGTGACTCTCAACCCCAAATCTAACCGTGAACTCACTCCCATTATGCCGTACAAACACAAATATTTTTATGAATCTCTTTATTTTAAGATAACGCAATTTATGTATGTTAGAAGAAAATCAGGTTACTAAAGAGCGACCAAAAAATATATATGGAAAAAAAGGATAATGAAGATGTCTTATGTGAAAGCAGTTGAGACGGATTATTGTAGGGATAGACTTATAAACTGATATACTGACGGATAGACGGACGGATAGACTTGAGGATAGATGGACAGATAGCTGGACGGATAGCTGGACAGATAGATGGACGGAAAAACGGATGGACAGACTGATAAACGGATATACCGATGGCAGATGCACACATAGATGGACGGATAGAAGGACGGATAGATGGACGGATAAACGGATATACCGATGGGCAGGCTCACGCATAGATAGACGGAGAGACGGTTGGATAGATGGATGGATAAACGGACGGATTGTTGGATGGATTATTAGACGGATAGACGGATAATCGGATATACTGACGGATAGATGGACGGACATACTGATGAACAGATTTACACATAGGTGGACGGATGGACGCACGGATAGATGGACGGATAAACTCATAGATGGACAGATAAATAGACGGATGGACTGACGGATGGACAGGGGTAGACCGACACAGCGAAACCTTCTCTAACACTCTTTTTCCTCTGCTTTTTACTGCCATAAACACCATTTACGTATTCTCAATGTTATACAGAAATGCGATCAGATCTTTGGCGTTGCCTAATTGGCATAAGGAGAATGAACTTGGCCCAGTCAACTGACTTATTAATTAGAATATATTATTGTCGGCATGAAGACGACTAAATCGAGAATGGAGCGGGAGGCGAAACGAGAGCCCCCCCATCCGGCAGGCGGGCGACCCTTTGGTTGGCTGACTCCGGCAATATGCCTTTAATCAAGCCAAAAAACACAAAGTAATTCAAATTTTCAAATTATTTCCACTAAAATGGTTGACAGTGCTGATGCGATGATGATGATGATGATGACGATGATGACGCTGATAATATTGGGGTATGCGATACTAATGAAATGGGTGGTTGAAGGGCTGCCGCGCTGCCGCCGCCACCACACATCCAGGCAATAAACTGTTGAGCCGAGTCGCCGTACTAAAATCAACTCCCAAGTATATGTAGATACATATTTAAATGAAGCGCACATAAAGCCAATGAGGGATTTAGTTGAATTGCCAACAATTGAATAAATTTTCCAATTGCCTGCGTTTTCGTATTAGCATTAGAAGGATGCCTCTGCTTATACAGCTCACGCACGTTCCCTGCATGTGTATGTGTGTGTGTGTGTGTGTGTGTGTGTGTGTGTGTGGGTTGGTTAAAGGAAGTGACGGCAACGCGAATACTCATACAAATCGCAAAATCAGTCAGTGGCGTCTATGCTGATGTTATCCTCGTCCTCGTCGCCGCTCCCCATGCTCCCTCTGGCTGTTGCTCGTCGTCGCCATTCATTCAAATGAGGTTGACGACGTCGACCAACAATTTGAACCCTTTCGTGCAGCACAATTGACTGCCGGCCGAGTAAAGGAGACAGTGGTAGTGGTAGTGGTAGTGGCAGTGGCATAGCACAGCACAGCACAGCGCCCAACAACACTCACAGTCGTCGCCCTCCGTTGGCTGTTTCAGCTTTTGGCAAGCCTTTGAAGTTCTACTCGCCTCTGCTCCGTTCGGTTCTGGTTTCTCATTTCTCATTTCTCATTTCTCGTTTCTCGTTTCTGGTTTCTGGTTTTTAACGGCCGATTGCCGCCACACCGCAAAATGAATGTTTGTTTCATCATATGTTGACACCCATTTTTCAGCTAACTTTTAATATATATTATATAGAGACTATATAGAGACCAATTCGAATCAATCGCAGCAACACCTTTATTAGCTTTAAGAGTCTAACAAAGGATTTTTTACATCATAATTTGACGATATATGTATATATATCGATCTATATATATATATAGTTTTTAATTTATATAATTATAACTGCATATTAGTCGAGTCGAGCTGGCTCTTCTCTCTCTCTCTCTCTGTTTGTTTCCTTGGAAACTAATCAAGCCACTTTCAAGCTATCCTCACGATAGCTTCTGTTTCTTTTCTTGCATGTCAGAGTCAAGCAGCTTAACTGATATAACTGTTATAGCAATTATCATACAAATTTGAAGTGTTTTTTTTAGATTTTGAATTTGCTTGGACGACATATATCTTGACCTGGTCAATGTGGAGAGCCTGGGCTTTGATAAGTATGTGAAGTTCTTGAGAGCCTCAGACTTTGGCTTCGAACTACTTGAGGAATGAGCTTATATATGTAAAGAAGTATTATATTATCATGAGTATTTTATAAGAAATGATCTCTGTTTTAGAAGTATCCAACGGTTTTTTTTTCACTTCATACCAAAAATAATCTTGTGGGATCTTCTTCAGCTACAGCGCAGATCTCGAAATATCTGATTGACTCTGAATTCCTTTAGCTCAATGCCTTTCGGCAAATATCTCTAAAATATGTAAAGTCTGAAGAACTTTTGTAATACCGAATATATAAAAAATAAACTTTCTCTCCTGAATATCATAAAAGTCTGAAGAATTATTTTTCCTCCTAATCTGATCATTCTCATATGAGCCAACTGACAACATAAGAAAGAACTAAGCCCTATATAAATCCTTTCGAAGTCAAGCCACAGATCAGTTAGATAATATGATACATCCATCAGAGAGAGAGAGAGAGAGAGAGAGACAGAGAGAGAGAGAGAGAGTCTCTGTGGGCATTTACCAACACTACTGCTTCATCAGTTTGTCATTCAGTCACTAGGACTCGCCGCATATCTGTCTCGCTCATCGGCAAATGCAGCTTTAGGCTAGTCCCGAATCCCAACATTAATATAGCGTCTAAGCTTTTGTTTTTTTTTGGGCACTCGACTTTGGGCACGAAATGAAAGCGCGTGTACCAAAAAGGGAGTTGTCTGTCTGTCTGACTGACTGGCTCCACCACCTTTTTACCCTTTCTGAAGCTGGCAGACATGAAGGGAATACAAAAGGGTTGCGCTTTTTATATGAGTTCCCAGTTCTTATATCTCGATTCACTCGGCTGCATTCCTGCCGTGGATTTGTGGCGAAATGTGTTGAAGCAAACAATGTTAGGAAAGTGGGTGTTTTATTTAGAGTTGAGCGCATGAGTGCGAAAAGGCCACTGAGCCTGATTGAGGAGAGACTGAGGCTGAGAACAGGCACTGAGACTGGGACTGGGACTGAGACTGGGACTTCGACTGGCACCAGGACCGTCAGTGGGTTGCTTCGAGCAAGCCTATCAAAGCGAACTCCGCTGAGCTAACCCAGTGTCGGGCTCGGGCTCGGGCTCGGGCTGGGCGGTTAAGGCGGAGGAGACACGCCCAAATGGTTTTTATTTCTTAGAAATAAGTAGCTGCCGCTGTGGCATCGATGTTGCCTTCCACTTTGATTTTGTTTTGCCAATTTATGTCTGTTGTTTCTTTTTATTCCCCTTTTCTTTTTTTTTTTTTGCTGCTTACAATTGTTGCTGTTTATTGTTGCATTGATTAGCTTAATCTTAATTTGTTTTTTTTTTATTGTTTTCTCAGCCGGACTAATATCTATATCTATCTATAACCTAGCAACATTTGGTATGTATATACTATATATTTACTCTCTGTTTGTCTATATTTTTAACTAATTTTACTTTATTTTATATATATTTTTGTTTTGGTATTTTCCACTTTGCTTTTTTTCTTACTTTCATCTTTCCGATCTGTTTTTCTGTTTTTTTTTCCATTCATATTAATTTCTGTATTTTTTTATGCCTTTCTACTTAGCTGTCGCTGACGTCAGCAGCTTTAAATAGAACGCCTAAAATACTGTTCATTGCAATATATTATTTACACTAAGTGCCATCAGTATCCAGCCACTTCTTTTAATATTTTTAATATTTTTAATATTTTGAAATATTTTTAATATTTTTAATATTTTTAATATTTTTAATATTAAAAATATTTTTAATATTTTTAATATTTTTATTTTCAACTAACTATATTATTTTTATTAAATTTTAATGTACATAAAATATTTATAAATTTTAAAATTAATATTTTTTGAATATTTTAAATTAATTTAATATTTATTTTAAAATTTGTATTTAATTAAATAATTTTTTATTAATTTTGTATTTTATTATAAAATTTGTGTAACTTTTAATAAACTATTTTCTTCTCATAGAATTTGTATAAAAAATTTGATTATTATTTAAAAAAAATCTTTTTCAATTTCATAAAGTGAATTTATTGAATTTATTTAAATGCTGTATTTAGTACATAATTTAGTATAATTACTCTAGATATTATTATATTTTTAGTTTCAAAAATTGTTCCGTAATGTAAAGCCAATTCATAAAATCTTGTCGATTGACCTTGGCTAAAGCTGAGCTTGTACAGATTTCCATACATTGGGTCTTAATGATTATGACGGCATTCGCAGCGGCATCGGTTGATCTTACAGCGATAAGCTGTAAAAGGCTTAGCCGCAACTTGTGTTACTTTAACTTGACATCAATCACGTGAGATGCGAAAAGAGTTGAGGTTCCAGGCTGCTTTGCCGTAGATATAGACGCTGGCTTCTGTTAAAGACGCACTTAAAATGCTTTTAACTTTTGCTAAGTATTTATAAGAATACCCTGGGCAGCTGAGCTGCAGCAGCAAGGGTATATCAGCAGTCAAGTAAAAGTATATATGTATATTTGTATATATGTTATAGTATCGAGTGTTATTCACGCTTCAGTTGCCTTGTCTGCTGGATGTCTTCGTGCAGAGTATGCTTCCGTCGGGTCGGCAATAGCTGAAGCTGCCCCTTTTTGTTCAGTGGCGCTCTTACAAGCGCAAAAATAAGTTGCTGATGTAAAGATGACCGAACAATAATTTTTGTGGGATTTGTGAAGAGCGCATGATTGTATGTGTGGCTGCGCCGTGCGGCACTCTGAATGGTAATTTAATATCAAAGAGGACCCGCATGAATAGGGAATTGTGCACAGGTGCATGCCGGCTGCATATGCCACTGCGGCCCAACACCTACCTACGATCGACGATCGACGATCGACGACTTAAATGCCCCCAAATGAATAGAGTGCTGAAAATTGTAGCGCCGCGGCGCTTTCTTCATATCTGCGTATCGTCGGGCTTAATTAAATGTCAGCCGGCTCAAACATGGGCTCTGGCTCTGCTCGCTCAGCGATCAATCGATTTCCAGCGATTACGCATTCACTGATTAAGGCTCGATGCTTTAATCGATGGTTATCGAATGGGGGGGGGGGGGAATTGGATAATGAACATATATAACTACTGAACATACATGAGTTTATGTGGGGTTTCACTCGTTGTCTAATAGCAGAGATCAAAAGGGGTGACAGTGGGGGGGAACAGGTTGAGCAGGAGAGTGAAAAAGAAGCGTGGGAGAGAGAGAGAGGGAACTAGATATGTATGAGAGAGAGGGAGAAAGTTAGTAAGAGTCAAAGAGAAGAGAGTGAAAGAGAAAGAGACAGACATACAGCGAGAAAAAGAGAAAGAAACAGAGCGATGGAGACAGAGGAATAATGAGGGGCATAGAGAGAGATAATAGAAAAGAAAGATAGAGAGAGAGAGGCAGAGAAAGAGAGAGAGAGAAAAGTAGTAGAGATAGACAGGCTCATTGCGAAACCGAGGCAAGAAACAGAGATAGAGAGAGAGAGAGAGAGAAGAGAGAGAGAGAGAGAGAGAGAAGAATACCAAAACTAAAAGAGAAAGACAGACAGCGCCGGAGAGAAAGAGAGAGAGAGAAGCTCGTAGACATAGATAGAGCATGGAGACCGACAGAACGAGAGAATAGAAATGAAAGAGAGACAGAGATGTATAGAAACAGAGAGAGAAATACAGAAAGAGAGGGAGAGACAGAGAGAGAAAGGCAGAGAGTGAGTGAGAGACTGGCAGATAGACAGAGAGAGAGAGAGAGAGAGAGAGAGAGAGAGAGAGAGAGAGTTGGAGAGAGAGATAGAGATGGAGAGAGAGAGAGTGAGATAGAGAGTGAGATAGAAATGGAGAGAGAGAGAAAGAGAGAGAGAGAGTGAGAGAGAGAAAGAGGAGGACAGAGACACAGAGATGCAAGTGAAAGATATAGACAAGGAGACGCGCTCAAGGTGAGAAAGAGAGAGGGAAAGACTCAAAGAGAGCAATACAGAATAAGAATAATAATTAGATTTGGACAAGCGGATAGTCAAGAAAAGAGACAGAGAGAGAGAGAGAGAGAGAGAGAGAGAGAGAAAGACAGAGAGAGAGACATATAGTCGTATAGAAAAAGAGACAGATAGAGAGAGGCACTGTCCTTTGCCTCAGTTCAGGAATGAATCTCTGCATGAAGTCGCAAGTCCACTATTCCTTCAGCCAAGGTCCTAGAATACCACACATGACTTCGGAGTACTTTATCTGGATGTCTTGTACTTGCAATATTTAAGCGTCAAATTCTCAAAGTCTCTGGCGTATAAATACATTTTGTAATTAATTTCGCATGGAGTGGGCTTGGGGAAAGAGCAATTGGCTCGCTTCGCTCAGGTGCTAAGCAGCCGGCGTCGTGTGCCGGAGACCTTTAGAGGCAAAGAAGTTTTTCTCGTTTGCTGGCATTGCCGTTTTGCAGGCACTAAGTCAAGGAAAGTATCTCATAACTTTTGTGGAACATCTCGTAGTTCGTAGCCAAGCTGCGCTAGCCGTGCGCCCGGCATGCGGACGGGCCACATACTTATGAGCAAGACCTCAAGTCTTTTTAAACACAGCCAGATAAAAATCTAATAAAGTGCAGACCGCCAGCAAAATGCATGCAGCTCGAGTTGCAGCTCGAGCCGAGCCGAGCTGAGGCGAGCTGAGCCAAGTCAACTGCAGTGTGCCTGAGCTTGGCTCGTTTTTTCCTCTTTTATTTTTTATGAACTTAGTTTGGCGTTACGCTGCGTTTTTTGTTTCTTTTTTTTTTTTTTTTTTGCGCTGCATTGAAGCAATTTCTGGAAATTATTTTTCAATAATTTTTTGCTGTTTTTTATTATTTTGTGTTGTTGTTGTAAGTTTTTGTGGTCGCTGCGCCGTTGCAGCATGTTTGCGGCACACTTTACACTATCGAATCATGCGGATCTGTCGACAATGTCGATTCCGACGTGGCTGCCTCTCTCGTCTCGTCTCGTCTCCGGCTGTTGCAGCCATGACACTTGCAGGTGTGTCTCCCTGCTCCACCCTCCCCCCACCAACCAGGCAATTCAGTGGTGCGCGGGGCGATGGGGGCGTGTCGCTGCTGCGGTTCTGCTCGCAGATGTGCCGAGCAAAACACGTCGCAAAATTAATTTCATTTTACATACTGCCTGAGAAGCAGCGCAGCAAGAAGAAAAAAAGAAGGAATTTTTAATTAACTTATATGGCGTATAAGTAATATTAAAGCAAGTAAAAGTGAGCCAGCCCAACGGGTGTGCTCAGCGCGCAGATAGGCACTAATGAAACGTGGTAAGCGCTGCACTTGTTGTTATCCCTATTGTCATTCGCATTAGAGTAAATGTAGGAAAATACAATTCGATAAGCCTTGATTTGCTTAACATTTGGCTGGATACATATGTGGATAGCTGAGTCTCGCCTTTCTCAACACAGCTCAACCTTTCAGACTGCTCTTTACTGAGCTTTTCCTTAGTTTCCAGGCTTAGCTAAGCAAGCCTCTGACTGTTGAAGTCCTTAAGCAACGTATTGTCAAGGCAAGCTAGAGCCTGTCGCTTGAAGTTCTAGCAAGACTGATGCAATATGCCGTAAAACGTGCTCGATGGCTCATTAACTCTTAGCTATATCATTTTCTTGACTTGCTGGCATGAATTCCAAAGGCCTAAACAAACAAATTTCATAACCAGAACAAAAGTTTTTTTTTACCAAGATTACTCTGTATAGTAGTTTGACCTGATCATACCCAATTTCGAATTCCGGGCAGGGTATTCGAATGTGTGTTTAAAGTAGCGCAGCCAGCGAAAAGCTATTTCGCATTAAACACGTCGTTGCCAAATTGTGTCCTTCCTGTGCTCATAAAGCAGACCAAAGCAGGAGCAGAAGCAGGAGCAGGAGCAGGAGCAGGAGCAGCCATAAGTCAGCCCGTGCGCTGCTCTCCTGGAAGCATTAATACAATTTGCGCTCGTTACGCGGTTCACAACCCTCGACGAATTGTGAATCTCAGCGCTGTGCTTCGCATCACCCCCGCCTGGCCCCATCCCCCATCCCCATTGTGTGTTGGTTGTGTTTTGTCATTAGTTTCATTTTATAATTTATTAACGTCAACATTGTAGCACAATTTAAACAAGAAGGCAAGTGAAGTGAAGATTTCTCAACTGTTTTTGAAAAGCGTACATGATGTGCGGCCCGATCACGTGCTGGCGCTTGTCTCTCTCTCTCTCTCTCTCTCTCTCTCTCTCTCTCTGTGTGTGTGCGCTCTAGTTAGGGTGTTGAAGTTATTGCCAACATTTTTGGCTTTAAATGACCAACGAAGCGGATGCACTTTAATTTGACAACAATTGCGTAAATTGCCTCGTCATGCTGTTTGTCCTTTGACTTGCGTGTGTGTGTGAGCTGCTCGACTTTCGATTTTAATGGATGCATCTCCCAGACAACAACTGACACAAATGTCGCTGAGGTCACGTGTCATTCGTTTGCGCCAATTCTAGATTTATCTAGCAGCTTAAAACTTGAAAGTGTCTCTGGGCGTTTGTCCTCCTCTGTCTCTCACTCGCTCTCTCTCTCTCTCTCTCTCTCTCTCTCTCTCTCTCTTTCTCACACCCTTCTCCCGCTCTGCCTCTCTCCCCCTCGCTAATTGTCATTGCTTGATAAATTTGTTGAACGCGTTGAAATAATTACAGATAATCTATTAGTGCATATCAAATGGGCTTAGCTTGACAGCTCGACAGACTGACAAACTGGCTGAGTGCTTGATTGACTGACTGACTGACTGACTGACTGACCGATGAGATCTGTGTATAGATGAAACATAGGCAATTCTTATGAGCTTTAAGTACAACTCAATTTAAACTTTGATACATATATGCATGTGTGAAGGCATAACTTAAGCTAGTGGCTTACGAAGCTTAGTCGAAGCTGTTCTATTGATTAGTCATAGCATGTAGAGCATCTATGCTCATAAAGGGCGTGGCATACCATTTTCTGCGCCTCTTTGGGGCATGGCAAATGAAATATACTCCATACTTTTCACACCCTTAGAGCCTTAGTTCCAAAAAATTGTCATTTATTTTACTGTCGTATACTCTTTCTCTCTTTCTCTCTCTCTCTCTCTTTCTCTCCCTCTCTCTCTCTCTTTCTCTTTCTCTCTCTCTCTCTCTCTTTATCTCTCTCTCTTTCTCTCTCTTTCTCTTTCTCTCTCTCTCCTTCTCAGTCTTTCTCTCTCTCTCTCTCTCTCTCGTCCTCAGTCTTTCTCTCTCTCTCTCTCTCTCTGGCTCTCACTCTCCTTCTCAGTATTTCTCTCTTTCTCTCTCTCTCGCTCTCTCTCTCTTTCTCAGTCTTTCTCTCTCTCTCCTTCTCAGTCTTTCTCTCTCTCTCTCTCTCTCTCTCTCTCTCTACCTCTCTACCTCTCTCCTTCTCGAGTCGAGTCTAATCTTAACAGAGTTGCTGACATTTAACTATGATTTGCGGGCAATGGCTGTTAAAAGTCCATTGTATTACTCTAAGTAGTTATGCGTATATTATAGTTTATCTGTAGAATATGTATATTATAGCCATAAAAGTCAGTGAGATATAGTATATGGCTGATAATTTATAGCTCCCAAATTTGTTAGCTAAGAGTGAAAACACTCTTAGATTGTAAACTTTAATGCACGAAATATATATATTTATATATAGATGGGTAACCCATAAGCTTTGAGCTGAAGGTTCACAGTCATATAACTAATATATATACATACCAATGTGTAGTATAATATATATCATTAACTAGCTCAAGTCTAGATGTCTCACCAGCCGAACTAGCTAGTTTCATTTTAAATAAGCCTAAAGAAAAAGAACTGATAACATTCATTCGAAATTCATTAATCAATGCAAGGCAATTGACCGCAAAAGTCATAAAAGTTCTATTGCAATAGAGGAGAGAGACGAGAGAGAGAGAGAGAGAGAATGGCTTCTTAATATCAGAGTAGAGCTGATGTGGTCACGAATAAGTAGCGCTCGGTGCGAATGAATGAATACATTGAGTACATTCGAAGTAGATGAAAGATAATTTACTATCCACACCTTGTTTATATGAAATTAATGACTGCATTAGATAAATTACACTCGGAGGCGCCGAGGCTGCCTTTCATTAGCTGCGACATATTGCAGTCAGCCTGAGTATTATTACAGCTGCGATACTTGATAGCTAATAACAAGTGAGCAACTTAGCCATTGACAGCGGGACCTAGAGAGCTGTCCACGAAACTGACATGGCAAAGGGGACAAAAACTGTCTGCAAACCGCCACTGAATAATCAGAGGCCATCGATGTCAGTCGGGAGGGCTAATGTCTAGCAGCTTGGAGCCAACCAGGACACTCAAATGGAGTAAGAAACAGACGTCTTGCTAATGACACTTCGTGGTTTTCTCTCCTTCTCACCCACTCGCTCACTCTGTCCTGCTCGTTCTGCTTTGTTATTGTAATTAGCTTCGGACCCTTTGGAACGAACTTCTATTCAGCCAGGGTGGTACATTAAAATATGATTAACTTTCTGGGTTATACCGTTGTCGTGTCTATTTAATTAAAAGGAAATTTTGCGCTCAAACTTTCTCTATATACCCTGGCCAAGGATACATGAAGAACGAACAGGCGTAAGATGAGCTTTAAAGGGATTATGTTAATTAACATTTGGAAGTTAACATTGCCATTGCCATCATAGAGCTCTATTGCCTTATTAATCTCTTCACTCTTCCAACCTATAAATCCTGTATATATAAATCACTCTTCTCATCTATAAAACTTAAGTAATTTCTTTACATATATTTTTAACATATTATGTTAAATAACATTTTGAAGTTAACATTGCCAGCTGACCTTAGCTTATCTTCACTCTTCTCATCTATAAATCTTCAGTAATTTCTGTACATATATTTTTAACACATTATGCTAAGTAACATTTTAAAGTTAACATTGCCAGTCTCATTTATGAATCTTCAATACTTTCTTAGTATTTTTTTTTTTTTTTATTTTTAACATATTATGTTGAGTAATATTTTAATCTTCATTACTCATATCTATAAATTTTCAACATTTTTGAAACATTTCTTTCAGTTTCAGCAGGATATACTCATAGTTATGTTAACATATGTTAAGTAACATTTAAAAGCTAACATTGCCCATTGACTTCACTCTTTTCAGCTATAAGCCTTCCATCTTTGGTAGAGTAGCACGACTTCGGCTTGTTTTGGCCAGCTCTACTTATAGAGTCGCCGCCACCCTCGTTTTTTATTTCGGCGGCCGTATAGCGCACGCCGTATATCCAGCGCTAACTAATGACACTTAGACGAGTTTCGTTTTGGGGCTGACAAAAGGCGCTAATCTATATTTTACGTGTTTAGCGTTTACGCTTTTCTTTGTGGTCCCAAAGTAGCTGGCCGATCTAATCATAATTATGTGATTTCAATTGTTGTACAATAATTGTATTAAAATGGCGGTCCTTAAGCCATTCCAACCTGCCACACACACACACACACACACACTCGCTGTCTTGGCCCGCGTCTGTTGTTGTTCGGCATTTTGTTAAAAGGTGACAATTAATTTGTCAATAATGAAAATTGTCAACGGAGCAGGGCCGCACCAGCTAGGTAAGGCTAATTGGAATACCAGTCTATACCCTCGGCGTTGTTATCTGTCTCTCTCTCTTTCTCCTTCTCTCTCTCTCTCTCTCTCTTTCTCTCTATGTCTGTCTCTGTCAACGTATTCGTGCTCGTGCCACATTTTTGCCATTATGCTTTTGGCCGTGCTTCGTTTTTGGTCGTACTTCTTGCGCAGCGGCGTCATATCGTTATACTAATGATATATAGTCTAGCTGACGGGTCGGTACACTTGGTAATTTTAATTATTTAGTCATTTGTATAAATTAAAATATTTTTGTCGCTGGCGCAGTTTTATTGTCGCTAGCCACAGAAAGGGTTAAACGCTGTCACTGCTGTCTCCGCTTCAAACTGGCGTCTGGCCCACTGCTCACATCATGTATCACGTATTGATTAATGATTATTCGGCCTGTGCCTTTAATAGGCGCTGTGACAACTCAATTTAGTTACATGTGCGAACTAATAACTTCGCGCCGAACTCCCATATAGAAATTAAAATGTCAATCAGATATAGATATAGATATAGATATAGATATAGATATAGATATAGATATAGATATAGATATAGATATAGATATAGATATAGATATAGATATAGATATAGATATAGATATAGATATAGATATAGATATAGATATAGATATAGATATAGATATAGATATAGATATAGATATAGATATAGATATAGATATAGATATAGATATAGCTATAGATATAGATATAGATATAGATATAGATATAGATATAGCTATAGATATAGATATAGATATAGCTATAGATATAGATATAGATATAGATATAGATATAGATATAGCTATAGATATAGATATAGATATAGATATAGATATAGATATAGCTATAGATATAGATATAGATATAGATATAGATATAGATATAGATATAGATATAGATATAGATATAGATATAGATATAGATATAGATATAGATATAGATATAGATATAGATATAGATATAGATATAGATATAGATATAGATATAGCTATAGCTATAGATATAGATATAGATATAGATATAGATATAGATATAGATATAGATATAGCTATAGATATAGATATAGATATAGATATAGATATAGATATAGATATAGATATAGATATAGATATAGCTATAGCTATAGATATAGATATAGATATAGATATAGAAATAGATATAGATATAGATATAGATATAGATATAGATATAGATATAGATATAGATATAGATATAGATATAGATATAGATATAGATATAGATATAGATATAGATATAGATATAGATATAGATATAGATATAGATATAGATATAGATATAGATATAGATATAGATATAGATATAGATATAGATATAGATATAGATATAGATATAGATATAGATATAGATATAGATATAGATATAGATATAGATATAGATATAGATATAGATATAGATATAGATATAGATATAGATATAGATATAGATATAGATATAGATATAGATATAGATATAGATATAGATATAGATATAGATATAGATATAGATATAGATATAGATATAGATATAGATATAGATATAGATATAGATATAGATATAGATATAGATATAGATATAGATATAGATATAGATATAGATATAGATATAGATATAGATATAGATATAGATATAGATATAGATATAGATATAGATATAGATATAGATATAGATATAGATATAGATATAGATATAGATATAGATATAGATATAGATATAGATATAGATATAGATATAGATATAGATATAGATATAGATATAGATATAGATATAGATATAGATATAGATATAGATATAGATATAGATATAGATATAGATATAGATATAGATATAGATGTAGACACCTTTCACAACATCCTCTAGATTGGAGATCTGCTGAAGTGCGACGGAATTTGCTGGCCAAACAAAATTGTTAAGAAAAATGGCCAAAAAGAACGCTAATGCAAGAAGCCAAAATAAAGCCAAAGTGCATATGTGGGCAGTGCTAGACTAGCAGATATCCTGTAAAAAGTTAGTTTGTGAACTGTGCTTAGTCGTCGCTTTAGTCTCTCTCTATTATGTTGCAGACCTTTGCTAAATCAATTCGCACAGGGTATGCCGCGCACACATATACACTACCACCAACATTTTGGCTGATGCTGAGTTGGCAGGTCGCAACGTCAAAATTGCGATGGCAAAATGGCCATGGACTTGAATTTGAGTTGGATTTGGAAACTTAGGAATTTGCGCCAGCAGCTGAAGACCCCAAACACACACACACACACACACACAGAGAGAGAGAGAGGGAACACAAAGATACGAACAGTCCACGGATATGGATGGGGACCCAGAGTCAGACTTTAAGTCAGACAAGTTGGCAATGGCAACGGCAACGGCAACGGCAGCAGCAGCAGCAGCGTCTGTGGCTAATTACAGGGCTGCCAGCAACAGAAACAGAAACAGAAGCAACAACATCAGAAACAGCAAAGCCAACAGCCACAGCAACAGCAACAGCAACAGCAACAGCAACAGCAATGATATATATAAGCCTTAGAGTGTCTGCTTCTTTTATTTGCAAATCCGCATTCGGACTTTGGCATACTGCATAAATGGAGCCATAAGAGCTGCATAAAAGATGCTTTACCTCTTCCTCTACCTCTTCCTCTGCTTATGCTTCCTCTTCTTTTTCTTTTTTATTATCAAGTATTCATGTATACCCAAAACATACTTTGTTTTTGCTGTATAGCAAAAAGATCTATTGCTTAAGCTATATTGAAATATGTTTTATGATTTGATCTTTACATTGGGCTAACTCAACAGCTCCATCTCTATTCATACTTGGAATCTTGGCACAAATATGTGTCTATATGAAAAATATATATTAAATCTGCTCAATATTGGTTAGGAACTACGATTCTTTCTATAATCAAGTAATTGTTGTATTCCAGCAGTGCTCTTATCAGCTTAAGATAAAAGATGCGCGAAACAATTCTTTGGGACACTCTGCTAAGTACTATGAAAACCGAACCGATCAATATCTTTCCTAAAACTATATTGCCGTTTAAACTTATTATTTATTATTATTTTGCATTTTATATACTCATGGAAATTCAATTAAAGGCGATTGTATTTTGCATACAAAAATGTTTTACATAAATTAATAATAATCTGTTAAAAAATATCTTCAGTACGTATATTTTTTTTTAAATTTTTTAATATTTATTGATTAATAAATATATCTCCGTCTCCTTTCATATCTTTCAGCTATAAGTGAGGCACCTTTGGGACCTACATAAAACAAAAATCTCGAAAATTTAATACTCAAGATGCTTTCAGAATAAGTATACCCAAAGGCTATATAAAAACATTCGAGATACTTTTTGAATGCAACTCAGAAGTGCTGCGCCGTCATCTTAAGCACATGTAGGCGGAGTTCCCATGCTATGAGATTGTTCTTTAGTTTTCTAGTTAAATGAGTTAAATCTGGGCTAAAAGCTATTGAAAATGATTTTTTATGTTTTTATTTATTTTATTTTATTTTATTTTTATTTTTTTAGAAACTTATCTAATTAAGCAGCAGCTTTAAAAAAGCCGACAAAAAATTGATTTTCACAAAGAAACCAAAGAAGAGCAGCAACTGAGGCAAGATATATATAGAGGTATATATATGTATATATATATGTATATATGTTTATATATACATATCGATTAACGCACTCGTCTGCTTGATAAGATTTGGGTCGATTCGTAGCTCATTTAAGGGAAAACAATTTATCTTTTCGCACATTTAAATCATGCTCAATCATTTCGCTGATGCTCTATGGCCGAGCGCCTCTTCCTGCCATCTAGAGACGAGCCCGAGCCCGAGTCCGAGTCCGAGTCGGAGACCTTTAGTGTGAGACTTGGGGAGCTCAACAGGTCCCACACCAAAAAAGGCTCAACTCTTGAGGTCGGCTACGCAGGTTGATGCGCTGCATCAATGCAAAAACCTACACACACACACACATACACATTCAGTCTATTTCGTTACAGTTTCCAATGTTACCTCCTTTGTCTGGGCCGCTTTGTAGTTTGCCGCATTTTTGATTTAGTTTTTGACTTCATAAATGGTTATTTTTTCGTTTCGACCTGACTCCGAGCTGCTTGGTGTTCGACACTTTACGGGCCCATGCGGTTCTTTGTTTGCTTAATCATGGGCCAGCCTTGTGGCGCCAGTTCTAAATGGTTTTTGTTGTTGTTTCTGTGTGTTTTTTTTTTTTTTTTTGTATTTTGGTTACTTTCTAGGCCGAGGCAGATCTAGCAGCTCGTTCACAAATTTATTAAGTTGAGCGCGTTTAATTTCCATCGTTTATTAATCGATTTTCACTTTTGAGGCAGCCGCGAATATCAATTATGGTTATTACTATTTTAATAAGTACTTAATAAACTTTTGAAGAGTTTTACAATAAAATGAATTTTCACACGCCACATTAGAAAGTACTCGAAGCCAGAAGCCCAGCAGCCTCAACTTAATGGATCGCGAGCAGCTCAATAATTGTAGTTTATCTCTCTCTCTCTCTCTCTCTCTCTCACACACTCTGGTCTCTAGACGAAAGTCATGAGCCATGAAATACACTGTAATTGAATTGGGCTTAGCTTAGTTTGTATATATAGAAAGTATAAAAGATACTGATCAAAAAGGGACAGATACATATAATCATTGAATCTGCTAAGAGTCATTATAATACTTAGATCTTGCAGTCTGGATATATTATAGATATTTCCATACTATATCATAGATAATCCCATGGTTAGTAAAAGAAAAGTCTGGATATAGTATAGATATTTCCATACTATATCATAGATACTCCCATGGTTTCATTTCCATTTTCATTCTTCTTGATCTATACCCATATCTAAGCACAACTTTCCTCACATTCTTCAATACAGCGAATATCAGTTGAGGCAACAGATTTTCGTTGATTGTAATTCGCGAATGGCTCAATTATTAATATCAGCTTGTCACGCAACAAAGTCGGCTTTTTCTACAGTTTAATAAGTTGTTGGCCCTAAACGCTGTGGCCAACCTATCTTATCCAATCCCATCACTTACAGAAACTTGATTAACTTGCAAATGAAATATTTTTTATGGCTAAATGCAAATTTAAGTTAAAGTCTTAATATACAAATGTAAACATAATTTAATATGAGCTTGAAATATATAAATAAAAATACAATATAATATATAAATTTACATGAGGTGCGAGGAATAATTATTATCCTTAATGGTAATGAGAGCAAGTAGAATTGATTTGAAAGTCTTGGTGAAATGTTTATAATTTTCTACTCTAAGACTTTTTAGAAGTCTTTGAATAATGTTAGATTTTAAACATGATTTTGCTTTAGACTTTAAGCTCTTGTATAAAAAAGTTGCTGAAGGCATACTACTTCCTTGACCAACTTGTAGGCATGTTGCAGTTAACTGTCCTTGAAGTCGATTACATTTCTTCACTTTATGCAAAGGTGCCCCTTTCAGAGTTCTCCATTTCGATTGCCTAGCTAGAAAGTTGATGTAGAAGGAGTAGCTACATGATCTAAATTGATCAAAACATGTGTTAGGAACTTTCAATCTTATCAAATATTAGTGTCGTGCCTTTCAGACTGCACATATCGCATTTGAAAACTAGAAGCAGTTCAATTTAATCAAGTATTACATAATTTTTTAGATTTTCTATATATAATAATATATAATATAATTTAGAGTTATATGTGTGTAGCTATCTGAGTAGAATTTGACAAATATATAAGGAAGATTTCCCCTATTCCGCATAAGCTTCGGAGTAACTGAGGCAGTTACTCTATGGCACTTGATATTGATATGAAGCCAACTCACGTCTGTAGCTTCAAAGTCGCTTTGAGTAAAAAAATCAAAAATTGAGCTATGAAGTTAAGCAAGCTTCACAGCTGCCTAAATCGATTGCAATTTTTAGAAGTTTTTAGCACGGCGACGCCTAGTTCCAGACCCAGTCTCAGTCTCAGTCTCAGTCCGAGTCTCAGTTCGAGTCTCAGTTCGAGTCTCAGACGTTGTGTCAAAGACGCATAATTATGGGTTACTGGGCAGTTCGGGAAAACGTAAACCGAACGAATGTAGAACGAAGAAGCGAGCAGCGAGTAGCGAGCAGCAGAACAGCAAAAGAAGATAATTTATATGAAAGATGAGCACAGACAAGTTGTTGTTTGTTTGTTAGGGGCCCACGGTTGAAGAAAGAGGTCGAGAGCGTTTTTGGAGCTGATGTTAATGTTGCTCGAGGTCAGACATTGCGCAATGATGAATTATTTGTAGACTGTGCTGGCTGGCTGGCTGGCTGGCTGGCTAACGGGTAACGAAGTCGGCTCCGAAGGCTGGCAGGAGTTGCGTTGCCGGGGCTGACTGCCTCGACCGCATGACAAACAGGTGTCAAAAGGTTGCTGGAGGCTGCCAGTGTTTGGCTCTCTCTCTCTCTATCTCTCTCTTTCTCTCTCTTTCTCTCTCTCATACCTGCAACATTCGCACGCATTTTCTCTATTTCGTTTTTTTTTTGTTTCTAATCAAGCTGGTCGGCGGATCGGTCGGGCCTAATTGCTGGCAGGACCGGTATCAGGCCTCGCTCCTGACAAGGACCATCTCGGGAAACATTTATTAAATTTGAATGGCAATCATGGGCGTTGTCCCAACTGGAGCAACTTGAATTTAATTCATTACAAAAATTATTCCTTGCTGGCGGCAGCCCAACGATTTATCATAGCCCGATTGAAGGCGACTGCAATGCAGTTGCACGTCCCGTTGCTACCTCCTGCGCGCCGGACTAAGCCTAATTAAACGAGACGGCAGCAGCAGCAATGAATGGTTTCTAGCCTCTCCGTTTGAGCCGCTAAGCTGAAAGCCGAAAGCCGAAAGCCGAAATTTGGGTTTGCGTCCTGCACTTGCATGTAATTAGTGCAATTGCTGAATGAATTACCCGTGCAGTTTCTGGAATTTCGTCCTGTGCGCCTCCTTTGAAGGTGCACCTACACAGCAAGTTGAGAAAAACTATTTATAATACGGATGCCTTGATAAATGACAAGTTCTAAACAGCTGTAAGTAATTGGTGCACCCAAACTGACTAATGAATCGTCGGCCCAGCCAAAGAGCGCAAATTCATTTAAGACTTCTGCATTGATCTTCGAGTTGCTGTTCGAGTTGTTGTTGTTGTTGCATAGGTACAATTATCTTTACAAACTGCAAAGAGTCTAAAAACTTTGTATTGGAAAGGAAGCAAGAGTGCGCTAGTCGGGACTGCCCGATCAGCAGATACCCTGTCATATTTACAAGATCAAGTGCCAAGCTTAGAAGAGCGGACGGAGAGAGACGGAGAGAGGCGTAGAGAGGCGAAGAGAGACGGACAGAGACGGAGAGAGACGGAGAGAGACGGAGAGAGACGGAGAGAGACGGAGAGAGACGGAGAGAGACGGAGAGAGGCGAAGAGAGACGGAGAGAGACGGAGAGAGACGGAGAGAGACGGAGAGAGACGGAGAGAGGCAGAGATGGACGGAGGCAGGGATGAACAGACAGACGAATGGACGGTTGGACAGACGAGCGGATAGGCAGATGGACGTACGGAAGGGCGGACGGACAGATGGACGCACTGAAGGACAGACGGACGGACGGACGGGCAGATGAATGGTCGGACGGACGGGCAGTTGGACGGACGGATGGAAGGACAGATGGACGGACAAACGGAAGGACGGACGAACGTACGGAAGGGTGGACGAACAGACGGCCGTGCGGAAGAACCCACGGATAGACGGACGGACGGACGGACAGACAGACGGACGGATGGACGTGTAGATGATCAAACACACGGACAGACGGACGGATAGGCGAACGGACGTACGACATGGAACATATATATACAGACATACATACATGTACATACATATGTATATCTACGTATGCTTGAGCCGTAGAGCGCATAGAGTTGATATAGCCCTGTCCATCCGTCCACCTGTCTGTACGTCAGTCCGTTCGTCCGTCTGTCCGTCTGTCCGTCTGTCCGTCCGTCCGTCCGTCCGTCTGTCCGTTTGTCCGTCTGTCCGTCCGTCCGTCTGTTTATGCACCTGTGCATCCGTCTGGCTGCACGTCCGTCCATCTGCCCCTCTCTCTCTCTCTCTCTCCTTTGTCCGTCCGTTTGTATATGTGATCTGCCACGCCTCCGTCAACCTCGTACAGACACGCCCACACGCTCCCACTTGCACTGGCTTCAGAGTACAAAAAGCAAAGTTTGCTAGCAAAAGTATTATATAGATGTATATATATACTCTATATATGCACTCTGGATAATCACAGTTCAGGTCACACTTTTACCTGCGCAAATTGAATATATATATTTAGCGGCGCATCCAATCGCTAATTGTCAACTCGTAACACTAGCTCCGCGAATATATTTTTATGTGGCTTTTGTCAAATAATTTAGTGGCGAGCGCTTTCGAGTGAAATATGGCAACTCGTGCTTTCGTTTAGCGGCAATTTATGTGTGGGCAGTCGGTGGGCGTGGCTGTTGTGAGCTTGTGAGAACATTTTTCCAGTTGATCAAATAGAGGTCAGCCAAGCAAGTGAGATGCGCTGGATGCTGGACGTTGGACGCTGGACGCTGGACTCTGTGGCTGCGGCTGTGGCTGCGGCTGTAAAACTCGAAATGGCCGCCATAATCCGAAGGCGATGCGTGACAGGCCGAGTCGCGTTCAGTTAGAGATTTGGAACAGCGTTTGGCGGCGTTGGCGTCGACTGAAAAAAAATATAAAAAAAAAAATAATTCCCAAATTATGCGAATTAAATTTTTAATAATTCTCATGGCAGCGCTAAATAAATGAGCGCGAAAGGTAAAATGCAAGCGGAGAAGCCCCAGCTCCAGACTCGTCCCAAATGGCTGCATCTCCGGCTTGCCCCCTCGCCCCTCGCTCCTCGCCTGCGCCTTCTTCAGTTTGGCTTTTGTCTGGCCAAAGAGTGGGATGATACAAAATATTTAACGCGTCAGGCATATCTGGCCATGAAGCTGCAGCAGCTAGTCACTCAGCCCAGCCAGGCAGTCCATCTGTCCATCTGTCCGTCCGTCCGTCCGTCCGTCCGTCCGTCCGTTTGTCTGCCCGTGGGCCACAGCAAGTTGCGCAGAACTGAAGTCAAAATCATCAAAGTCAAATCATCAAGTCGCAGCCAGCGTGGCTCACAGCACTGACTGCTTTCCATCGCACTCAAATCCAGGCAGGTGGTGGTGTCTGTCTTGCCAGGCACTGATAAATGTCGACTTGGCCATATTGATATTGCAGACGAGGTGCCAACTAACCAGCGGCCAAAAGACTTTGGCTCTTCAGCCTTGGCATTTGCTTAGCGTTCCGACAGCACCATGAGTGGTATTACCAGCCTGAGTAACTTTAGAGTTACTTTAGCTATGTAGATATTAGCAGTTATATTAAGCAAAGCTCATACAGATTATCCTAAAGTATATAAATTCTTTCAAGTACTCAGTTTCAGTTTTAGTCTAAGATGATACTGTAGTTTGAAGATAGTAGTCCCTTTTGAGTTTTCAACTCTCAGCATGGCAGTGCCATAGATATACCATATATACAAGTATATAAGTATATAAGTATATAAGTATATGTCCTTTTGTCTGGATCTGCGACAAATTGGAAAGACTTTCAGATAAGTCAGATAACATTTCAGTTATTTTAGTGGCAAATAAATATTTTTAAATTATGGAATTAATTTTTAAAATTATTGAATTAAGCTCGACAAAGTTTGCTAAAGTTTTAGCTATGAATATATATATTTATATTTTAATAAATTTAACAGATTTTGGAAGAGTATTATGCAATCGTTGTTAATTGCATTAATATTATTATAGATATATTTTGATTGCTAAGTTTTGTTGTTCCTTCTAAATATGTGGTAGATATTTATCAGATATATTAGATATATATCTATATGTGGGATCGCCTAATTGCCACAAAATATATAACAACCAAGAAAATTAATAATAGTTTCCCAAAACTTTTCAGCTTTTAAAGCGATTTTTAGTCCAGATAGTCGGGAATGAAGGTTAACTTCAATCTTTGATTTTTCCTACAAATATTAAACTATATATTATGTTGAAGTAATATTTTTCTTAAAGTAAATCAATTTTGTGGTCCACATAAAGAATTTGGTAACTGTAGTGGAAAAGTTGAACAAGATATTAACTATTGAAGTAAAATCCTGATGATGCGACTTAGCAACCGTTTTTTGTAAGTTTTTATTCAAAATTTTTTGTCAAAAATACCCGGAACAATCCAGTTTTATTTTAAGAAGAACAAAACAGAGTTTCATGGAAAATACGTTTTGAGACTCCAGCTCAAATGATATAGGAGACATTTAACATCGACGGTGAATATGAAGGGTGCACTAGCCTGATGACGCGCAGTTTATATGTCAAATATATCAGGTATATAAATATAGAGTTTTTAAAATATATACTATTTTAGATATGTATAATCTATATATTTGTTCTTAATGTTCATATATTTGGAATAAGATAAATGAATATAAAAAAATTATGTATATTATAAGTTTTGTGAGGAATCAGCTGATATTATTTCTGAACTTATTTGGGTATTCCTATTATTATCATATTTTTTTTATTATTATTAATATAATTATTATTTTTATTTATTTTTATTATTACTATTATTGATACATTATTATTAATATTATTCCTTTTATTATTATTATTATTTGTAAAGCAATTACATCAGGCGTTGCAGATAGTTTGCTTACAAATTTCTTAGGGTATTCAGCTGGCATTTGGGCTGCAGTCAAAAGAGGATCGCTCGCTGCTTGACCGTCGAGGGCAAAGCAACTACAAAGTGTATTTAGTTAACAAAGTGTAATTAGGCTTGGCGCTAATTAAAAGTCCAACAAAATAGGAATGTGTTCAGCTCGCACTTGTCTCTCTCTCTCTCTGTGTCTCTCTGTCTGTCTGTCTGTCTCTCTGTGTGCGACACGTGCTCTAATTTCAGGCTGCGGCTGGGAACCTGTCAAAGAGCTGTCACAACAAGCCAGATTGTTTGGTGGGCTCGATGTTGTGCCTTCGTCGGCATTGCTCTTTTTACTTGGCTGCTGCTGTGACATTTTTATTAGCTGCCAAAGGGGTTGGCGCTGCCCGTGCGGCATTTTGATAGGCGGCAAGCGACAAGCGACAAGCCGAAGGAAGCTCTCGTCTCTCCGCAATACTGCTGACAGTGTAATAAAAATTAATTGAGTAGCTGCAGCTTAGCGAAGCAACATATCTCGCTTGCAGTCCCGTAGTCCACCCACAGGCCCAGCCAACAACTCCCCCCCCCCCCACTCCCATGGTAAGGGCCCCGTTTAATCCGCAAAGTCTGGCTGATGTTTGTTGTTAGCCCCGCTTGCTTGTTTGTTTATTGCACGCTGGTGGTTGAGTTGTCGTCACCCGACCCCACCTTCCCCCTCCCGCACCCTGGCTAGCTGGCAACCCGCAACAATCAACATTGCCGTCCTCCTTCTTGTACGGCTCCCCCCTTTAATGCGTGCATTTCTCTGAGTGTTGTTGTTGTTGTTGTCAACGGCAAAGGCCACGCCTTTTTTGCGTTAATTTCAATGGGGAAAATTGCTGCACTATTCCCACAACAGGCACCAAGCCCAGTCAAACGTAAGCCCAACCTAAAAGCAGCCCAACCCAACTAAAACCAGGCCAATCCAAAACCCAATCCATGCACATCCACAGCTCTCTCTCTCGCCTCCCCTCGCCGCCGGCCGCCGCTCGCCCACTCGGGCTCGAGCTCGGGCTCCTGCACCCCAACCTCCTCCACTGTTTCTAGCGTTTTATTTGTAACGCTTTTTCTTTTCTTCTTCCTCTTTCTCTTTTTTCCTTTGTCTTTTTTGTCATTTTCATCGCTGTTGTTGCGGCTGTCGCTGTCTGTTTATTTCATTATTTGATTTTTATACGCCGCAACAAGGCAAGAAGGGATGGAGATCTCTTTGGATACTAAAAAAGCATTATATATAATTGTATATAGTCGAATATTCAACCGAGTAAACATACTTAGGTATCAAATATGTATAATATATATGTGTATATAGAGCATGCGTCTTCTCTCTTGCCAGAATACGAATAGGCTCAGAATGTTCATGTTTGAGATGAAATCGAACAAAAATGATGAAATATGTAAATACATTTCAATGTGTTTATATTCATTTCATTTATTTATTTTAAAATTTTATAAAAATAAAAAAAATGTATATGTGTATAAAATAATTTTTAAATTTTTTAATTATAATAATAATAAATTTTAATAATAAATTTAAATACTAAATTTATATTTAATAAATTTAAATATTTGAACATTATTTTATATACATATAAAATATATATTTTTTTAATTTTTATAAATTTTTAAAATAAATAAATGAACTAAATAAAGACAAATTAATATTAACTTATTTAATATATTTTGTATGTGTTTTTACTATATTTAGTTTATTTAAACTTTAATTTAAATACTTTAAAATATTTTTAAATATTTTTATTTAATTATTTATTTATTTTAAAACTTTCTAAAAACTAAAAAAAATTATTTAAAATTCAATAATTTTTAATTATTTTAACTTATTATTTCTTTATATTAAATTATTTTAAATATTTAGTCTGTGTTTTTAATATATATAATTTATTTAACATTTATTTTAAATATTTTTAAATATTATTAGTTTTTTTTTTTAAATAAAAAAATTATTTTAAATGTATATAAGATAATTTGTAACTATTTTGATTTATTATTTCTTTACTTTAAATTATTTTAAATATTTTTAATGCATTTTTTATATATTTAGTTAAACTAAAATTTATTTTAAATATTTTAAAATATTTTTAATTAATTGTTTATTTATTTATAATAATTTTTAAATATTTTTGATACTTTATATTCAGTTTTAATATTTTTAGCTTTTTTGAAATATTTTAGATATATTTTTAATATTTTTAAAATAAATTATTATTAACATTAAACAATTTGATCAGAAAAAATCATTTTGGAATGAAAGAGAAATGGAATGAAAGAGAAATGGATTTTCTGAAAATATTATCTTACATATATGTATATTGACATCTTTGACATACATATATCTTATATCGATATAATCTTAAGTTTCTTACTCTAAGATGAAAGATCTTTCATCGATTCTTTCAGCCCAATATGCGTTGGCCAAACACAATGCAGAATGGCCGACTGCATGAGTGTTAACTAGGGAGCGGATGTCTCTGGCATTCCTGCATAGTTGGGGTCTTTCGTAGTGTCCAGTCCAATTTGGACGCCACCCAAGACTGATTTTTCTTTCGTTTCGTTTCGTTTCTTTATGTTTTCGTTTTTGTTAATTTGTCCGCATACGTTGGCATTAAATTTATCATCTGTATAACAATTTTTTCGCTGGCTGATTACATGACAAGATAATGCCTAAGATATATGCGCCTTGTCAGACAACAAATGCAAGCTGCAAAGCAACATGCGGCAACAGCAGCAGCAACAACAACAACAAAGATTACAAAACACAATGCAAAAAGAGAAATACATAAAATACTAATAAAAATAATTTCAGCACTAAAAATTGTTGGTGCCACAGGAAAAAGAAACAAAATAAGTCGAGAGTGCGCGACTAACAGATACGCTGTCAAGGAATAGAAGCAGAAGCTTTGACTTAGTTTGAAAGTGTCAGAGTTGAGGATCAGGATAGTAGCCAGATATGAAAGCCTTATGAGGTATATAAAAAAAAAAATGATTATATGAAATATAGGTATTGGAGCATACAGCTGTCCAGTCTACTTGCCATTACACCCAACCCCAGTTCTACAACTCTCTTCTCTTTAAAGCTACATACACTAGCCTGGTATCATTATACCATTTCTCAGCCGTCTTTGCTGCGTACAGGGTACAAAAATGTATGCGGCTGGACGGACGGTTTTGCCGCGTTCCGCCGAAGCTGACCAAGTTGGTAACGGCGGCAAAAAAAACAAAAAAACAAAAGCCACAAAAAAAATTTATTAATTCACAATAATAAATTTTAGTGTCTTTCGTTTTCGATTTGTATCGAATGATAATTACAGGTTGCGCTGTAAGAAGAAAAATGCCTCAGTTGCCGTTCCCAAGCCGAGTTAGCTGCTCGCGCCTGCCTCTGGATCTCCAGCACCAACTCCAGCTCCAGAGCTCGCCAGCTCTGCAGCGCCACGCTCTAGTCCTGGTTTCGGGTTTGCCGACTTTTTGGCGCTGCTGAGCATAATAATTAATTGCGCGGATGAGGCTAAAGGAAACAACTATGTGTTAGTTCGAGAGCATTCTGCTGCTGCTTGAGTTGATTCATTTAAAGCTGTGTCTCCTTAGGAGAGTGAAAGTCTACGAGAGCATGGAGTTAGCTATGCTGATAAATAGAGTGAGAATTAAAATCAGAGTCAGAGTCAAAGTCAGAGTCAGAGTCAGAGTCAGAGTCAGAGTTAGAGTCAGAGTGAGATTCAGAGTTAGAGTTAGAGTTAGAGTTAGAGTTAGAGTTAGAGTTAGAGTTAGAGTTAGAGTTAGAGTTAGAGTTAGAGTTACAGTTAGAGTTAGAGTTAGAGTTAGAGTTAGAGTTAGAGTTAGAGTTAGAGTTAGAGTTAGAGTTAGAGTTAGAGTTAGAGTTAGAGTTAGAGTTAGAGTTAGAGTTAGAGTTAGAG